>OY992811.1:839506-898539 GCA_963921375.1 Tiliacea citrago | reverse complement strand
ATGCCTGCGCGGACGGCACCATGGTGCCCGTCGTGTACGGTGGCTCGCCGGCTCAGCCATGAGCCCGTACTTTATGATGATGCGGCGGCAGCCAGCAGCCACTGAACAACTAATGGCAGGTGGACTCATAGAAGGGAGGCCCCCCCCCCCCCCCCCCCCTCCCTCCCTCCTTCCTTCCTGCCTCCTTCCGGGCACCCACCCACCCACACAGACACACACACAGACCCGCTTTCTCTGTCAAGGGTGGATCAAATAGCGTGCGTAGCCGCCGTAGCAGCTACTGGCTGTCCTTGGTGTCTGCGCTGCCATCGCAGCCTGAAGGAGAAAAAGAGGGGGTGGGGTGGGGTGGGCGGGTGGCTGGAGGACGAAAACACACACACACACGGGCGCATGGGCAGTCCTGCCATGGGGATGGCACCCCCCCCCCCCCCGCACTATGAATTCGTGTCAACTCACTCCTCCTTTGTAATGGCAGAGCAACAGAGACAGACAGATAAAGCCCCCCTCCCTCCCTCCCTCTCTCCTTTTCCTCCCCCGCCACTGTGCCCGCCTTGCACCGCACAGCCGCTCCGTCTCCTCTCTCGCCCCCCCCTTCCTTCCTTCTTTCCTTCCTTTCTGTGTGGCGGTCGAACTTATTTATGCTGACCCCCTTCACCCCCTTTTTTCCCCCTCGCACCCGTGGTGCGCACGAGGTCTTCTTTTTGATTCTCCTTCATCTTCGTTCTTTGCCGTTGAACGTACACACACAGGCACTCTCTTTATCTGTCTCCCTATCTGTCTCTCCCAAGTAAAGGGGTTTGCCTACACGTATTCGAGAGCGATTAGGGTCGCGATTGTCCAGTAGTGGTGGTGGTGATGGTGCTGCTGCTGCGTCCCCACGCTGTCATCGTCGCCGCCGTCCTCGGTTCTCCTCTTCTCTTCGCTTCTTTTCGCTTGCTTGCTACGCTGCCTTCAAAGCCAATCAACATCCACTCTCATCCGCCCACACAGACACACACACACACACACACACACACACACACACATCTTTACCGTTTTTTTTTCTGGGTTTTTTTTGCCTCTTCTTTTCACACGTCTGCGACGTCAGTGACGGTGCTGCCCCACCGCCCTCCTCGCTCTCTCTCTTTCTCCCTCTTTCTCCTTCTCTTATCCCTCCATCTCTTCCATGTTGGCTCCATCTTGCACCTCCCTCTCCTTCTCTCTACGCGAAAGAAACAAACAAAAAGAAGCACGATTGCCGTCATGCTTCTAGGGAGGTGTGGTTGCGGATGAACTCGCCTTCATCAGCCGTGTATACACACACCCTGCGTGTGGGACGGCCTGTGTGGATGTGTCCGTGACTGTTCTATCTCTTTCTTTATCTTTCTTTCTCTCTCTGTGTGTATGTGTGTGTGGGTGACGAATCGTTCTGCTTTTTGTTTTTACTTCTGTGACTGCCGCGCTGTTTATTGACACTGGAGAACGCGCTTTTTTTCATTTCATTTTGTTTCCCGCTTCGTTACCGAACACGTGCGGATGGGGGGAGGACGGCCGGCGCATGGGGAGGAGAGGAGAGAGAGAGATAGCGTGCGTACGTTGTTGCCGTTATGTTTCTTCTTTCATTGCTTCCTCATTATTATTATTATTGCTTCGCGTTGTTGTTGACACGCCTTGAGCACCTCTGTGCCTCCCCCCTCTTCTCCCCCCTCCCCCCTCCCCCTTTGCTTCAACGGTGCTTCTCACTCACCCCGTCACGCTTGTTCTTGCTCCTCACCACTGCGTCGTCTCTCACTTGTACTTTTTCCAGGGTTTTTTTAATTCTCATTTTTTTTTCTTCCGCCTTTCCCCACCTTGCTTACTTGCTGTGCATGTGTGTGTAATTGCTTTGTGCCTCTTCTCTTGTTGTTGCCTCCCCCCACTCGCTCTCCTATTTACCTTCCCCTCCCTTGCACTCCACGCATCCCGCTATGCGGCTTCCTCTCGTCCCTTGTCCGTCGACTGAAAAAAAAAGCAAAACATGTCACGTCGCACAAACCAAAGCAGGATGGAAAGGAAGAAGGAAAAAGAAAAAAAGAAAACGATGCGACCGTCACCCTATCCTGCACGAGGCGCTTGTTTGTCTGTGTGTGTGTGTGTGTGTGTGTGTGTGTGTGTCTGTGCGTGTGGCTTCCCTTCTCTTGACCCATTTTCTCTTCGCACTTCTTTTTTTGTTTGTTTAGTTGTGCTTGTCTTCTTCACCTTCAGGGTGGATGGGGAGGGGCGGAGGGGGAGGGATAAGGGCGGGGCGGGGGAGGATGTGATAGAAGGGCCGCTCTTACATTCCAGTGGAGCTGGCTACGCCCCCCTCCTCCCCCCCCCTCTCACCCTCCTCCGTCCCTCCGCCCCCTCCTCCTCCCCAACACCGCGCGAACTGCAGCGGTGTCTGTTGTTTTTCTCGAGCGCTTCGCTCTGAGGAGAGGCTGCCGACGCGCACGTCTTCCTCTGCGTGCATCCGCCTCTCTCTCTGTGTGAGGGGGCGGCGTCTATACTGGGTGTGCGTCCTTGACTCCTCGAAGAAAAAGGAAAGGGGGACACGGAGAGGATAAAGAGAGTAGGCACGAAGGCGCGAGAGCCGCAAGGCTACGTGTGTGTGTGTGTGTGTGTCGCGCGATGCTTGCTCATGGGCAGGTCTGTCCATCTCTCCCTCACCCCTCTCGTTTTTTCTTCTCTCTTTCTTTTTATTGCAAAGACCTCCGTTTTTTTCTTCTTTTCTACTATTCGCCGTATGTGTCTTCCTCCCATCTGTATGCTTGTGTGTGTGGCCTGCTCCAGCGGCGGTGGCGTGCCGAAGCGTTCGTCTTCCTTCTAGCCATTACTTGTCCCCCCTCTCTCTTTCTCTGTCTCTCTCTCCACCTGCCTCCCACTCCTTTATTTCTTCACCGCCTGTGTTGGTGAAGCCCCATAGAGAGAGAAGGGGAAGGGGAAGGGGGAGGGGGGGGGGAAGCATCTGACGACATCAGGAGAAACATAAGGTGAAGGCATCGAGCGACTTCAGCAGCAGCAGCAGCAGCAGTCGTAGTCGCCACCTCGCGGCCCCCCTCCTCCTCCTCACAAACAAACAGGAAAACAAAACAAAAAAAAAGAAGAGCGCGTACAGACAATGCGTACATCGCTCGCTTCCCGTTTCTTTTGCTTGCGTCGTCCTGCCCTCCCCCCGCCCCCCGCCCCCTTCCCTCTCCGCCCCGCGTTGCCGTATACGAGTGTGAGTGAAGAGACCCGTCCTGCCTCGCGTCAAGCAGTGCTTGTGCGGACACACACACACACACACACACGCACGCACACATGCACGCATGCACGCATCCACACGTATACACTGTAGACGGGCTTCTCTCTCTCTCTCTTGGTTTTTTTTTTCGTCCTCCTTTCCTTTTCGCTTACGTATTGCTGTGTACGAGAGAGTTCGACGCGGTTGTCACGTGTTTCGTGAGCTCCCTTCTCTTCTTTTCTCTCTTCTCTTGTTGAGTAGTTCTCCCTCCCGTCATTGACGCACTGGCCGTCCCAGCAGCGCGTGCACGTCGAGCAAGCCTAAACACCACCAACAACAACAAAAGACACGAAGACGTTAAGCCGTTCCTAGCTCGCTTGCTTTTAATTCTCGTGGTTTTCTTTTTTTTTTTCTTCCATTTTTTGTTGTGCTTCAAAAATATGGGACATGCCGTGCTGATGTTTGACGCGCTTCTTCTTCTCGTTCTTGTCTTGGCCCCCTCCCCCACCCTTTTCTCCATCAATTTTGCAGTTTGTTGGCTGCACGCGACTGTCTTCCAATTTTTTTTCTTCTTGTCTGTTACTCTCTCTCCATCTATCTATCTGTCTTTGTCTCTTTTTTTCGAAGGTGGTCGCAGACGCTGGCCCACACTCGCTTTGTTCTTGACTCTGCCTTTTTGTTGTTTTTTGTGCCCGATGCTTTCTTCTCTTTTTTCTTTTTCTCTTTGTTTTCTTTATCACTCTTCCTAAAGACTCCACTCGCCGACTCGCTCGCGCACAGCTTCTCTCCTTCTCCGTCTTTGTTTCTTTGTTTGTTTGTTTCTTTTTTTTTCTATAGCCAAGGTCTGCTCACTGGTTTCAACCCATCCCGTCCCGCCTGCATCGACACTCCGACGTCGCCCCTCCTCCCCCCTCCCCTCCCCTCCCACAAACAAAAAGAAGTGGCTTTGCGGAGAGGGTGCAGAGTGCAGCACACGTGCGAGGGAGAGAAGGAAACGACCAAGAACGAAGCAACAGGGAACAGCAAACAACCACCACACAATCACCACCACCGCCACCACAAAGAAGCAAGTGCACTAGTCGTCAGCCTTTCTTGCTTTGAAGCTGAAGTCTTCTTCTTCTTCTTCTTCCTCCTCTCTCTTGCCTGCCCCCCGCTCCTGTGCGAGTTGAGCGACCACACACACACACACACACACATACACACACATCTATTAAATCAAGTCTCTCGTCGGTGGGACAAAAAAACGAACGCGTGTAAGAGGGTGGTGGTGGTGGTGGTGGTCGCAGCATAGCGGTGTATGGCATCTGCACGTGCTCTCTGACGTCTCGGGATTAAGTTGCGGTGTGTCTGTGCGTCTGTGTGTGTGAGTCGATGCCAGCACATGCTGCTGTCCTTCTACTTCCGTTCGGTTTTTTCCCCCTTTTCTTTTTTCTTTCTTCAACGTTGTGTGAGTGTTAGTTGGCGGCCATGTCAAATGTTGTTTTTGTGTTCTCCCATGTCTCCGACTTCACATCGCGATGAATATAATTCTTGAAAGAGAGAAAAAAAAAAGAAAGCAGGGGACGACTCTACGGGCTGCGCGTCGTTGTATCTGTCTGCGCGCTCCCCTCCCCCCCCCCACGCGCACAGTGTAGTGGATACGCAAGCCGATCACCCGCCTCCTCCGCTGTGTGTTCACCTCACCACACTTCTTTTTTTTTTCTTGATCACACCCACACGTGCACAGACATCCGCAGAAACTCAGAAGTAATGCACGAGCGAATCGCACAGGAGTGCGCGTGCCCCCCCCTTTCCTCCCCCAAACACACACTCACCAGGACACCTTTTTTGTCATTTTCTCGCAGGGGGGGGGGGAAAGGGCTGTCCATGCAGGCTGCGAGCCCGACTGCGCTTGATGCGGTGCCCTCCGTTGCGCAAAGAGCAACGCTGCGCAACACGAGCACCTCTTGTGTGTCTGTGTATGCGTGTGTGTATGTGTCTGTATGTGTGTGTGTGTGTGTGTGTGCCTCGCACCCCGTCCTTCGCCATCGTCTGAGCCTTCTCGGGCCGATTGGAAACGTCTTCCTCTCTCTATCTCTCTTTTTTTTTTTTCACGACCTCTGAGTCTTGCTGGGTGTGAGGACATCTGTGTGTGTGTGTGTGTGTGTATTGTCGCTTTCGTTTTTTTTTTTTCAAGGCTGTTGGTTGTGCAAAGATGCGAGTGCAGGTGCTTCCATCACACCCCGCACCTCTGCCCGATCCCCTCCCCCTCTCGATCTTTTCTTTCTTGTTTTTCTTCTTTTTTTCCTCTTCTTTTTTTTTTCTGGCTCACGTGTGGTGCTGCTTCCTTCTTGTTGTTCTTGCGTGCGTGAAGCGGAGTCGTCTTCCTTTTTTTTTTTGGGCTCATACGACTTTTTCTCTTTTTCTTTTTTTTCTTTGCGTTTCCCTTTTTTGATTTGAGTTCGGATTCTGTTCTTGCTTGGAGTGGTTCTTTTTTTTCTTTTCCTTTGTTCTTTGACGTTTCTTCCTTGTGCTACTGTAAAGGGGGTGCACAGATCAATGCGCTTCTCCCCCCCCACCCCCTGCCTCACCCTCATCCCACGCCGCCCGCTGCTTTCGCCTCGTGCTGTCTACCTCCACTGAGCAACCCCCCTCTCCCTCCCTTCCGTCTCTCTCTCTCTCTCCTTTCCCTCCCCTCCTCCCCTCCTTCCTTCCTTTCTCCTTGGTATGGCTTGTGTGGCCATCTGTCTCAATTTTTTTTCTTTCTGAAGGCCTACACACATATATATATATATATATATAGGCAAAACATACACGTGTGTGTGAGATTTTTTTTTCGTTTATTTCCGATTAGGTGCGCCCTTTTCTCCGAGTTTTTTTTTGTTTTCTGATCATGAATACCGCTTCACACCTCCTGATCTTACACTACACTTACACACACACACACACACACACACACACACACAGGCAGGAAGGCCGGCAGGCAGGTAGGCAGGCAGATAAACAGATACGATCGCTAGGACACGCAAGTCGAGCCTTACGCGAGTCGAAAATAAAAGGAGGAGGGCGAGAGACAAAGAGAGAGTGGAGAAACACAAAAACGAACGAACGAACAACAACAACAACAAAAAAGACAGACAGAGAGGGTGAAACAAAAAGAGGGGGAGTGAAGCAAGGGAAAGGGAGGGGTCGCTGTTGAAAAAAAAAAAACACATCCATCTCTTGCAACCTTCTATCAGCACGCAGCATTGCCGAAATCACGCGAGCCAATTCAAATCCAATCACCAAAAAAGAACAAAAAAAGATCCAACGGCAGCAGAGTGAACGCCCTCTTTATGTGTAATGGTCGAAGTGCGCGAGCCTGTCATAGCGCCTGAGGGCCATTTTTTTCTCCTCTGCTTCTTCTTCTTGTTCCTACAGTATTCCAGTGCCGTTCTGAAGCCTCTTTTTTTCCCCCGCTTTTTCCGTTTCTTTTTTTTTTCGTTGTGTGGGGTCTGACGAGGTTCTTTCCTCGTGGTGTTTCGATGGGTACTCGAGGTTTTTCCGTTGAACCTCCTCCTCCTCCTCCTTCTCGATGTCTTTCGCCTCACCCACGTGTATAGTGCAGGTCTGTGAAAGCTCTAGCTGGTGGTGCGGTACTCGCTCAAGAACAGACACCGTGTAGTCCTCCGGTGTTGCCCCCTGTTCCCCCCCTCTCCCTCTCTCCCTCTCTTCTTCTTCACCCTTCTGCGTGCGTGGTGCTTGTCTATAAGAGGAAGACCGCCCATCGTTCCTCTCTCTTTCTGGGGGAGACCTCTTCGCTTTGCCGTCCCACCCCGCTCGCACGTTGAACGTGGGTTTCGTGTTTTTTTCTTTTTTTTTCGTGTGTGAAGTGGGTGGGTGGGTGGATTGTCCAAGTGTCTTCACCCGCCACGTCTTATCCCCCCCCCCTCATCCTCCAGCTTTCTCCCCTCTCCCTCTCACTCCTTTTCTTTCTTTCTTTCTTTCTCACTCCCTCTCGTGTACGTGTGCGTGTATGCATGTGTGTGTGTGTGGTGTCGTGGCGCCGTCCGCTGGCTTCTGGGCTCTGTTCGTTGCTGGCGTTGCTCAACTCCACGTTCCACTTTTTTATTTATTTTCATTGTCCTTCTTGTGTGTGCACTCACCTGTACTTGTGCGTGTGTGTGTGTATGTATGTGTATATGCGAGAGAGGGAGAAACATCAGTCCATGTGGAGTTTTGGTTTCGAAAGTCGACGCGTGTGTGTGTGTGTGTGCGTGTGCGTGTGTGTGTGCGTGTGCGTGTGCGGGTGAGGGCTTCCAACCCCCGGGGGGCATCCCTTTTTTCATTTCCAGTGACCCTCCCGGAGGGCGGCGCGTGCGTGCGTGTGTGTGTGGCGCGCCACCCCTCGCCGCCGTCTCATCGCTCTCGGACGCCTTTGCAAGGCTCAAGGAACAACAACAAAAAAAACGGTGAGCTTCTGTAGACACGCTGACGCAGGCGCGCATTAGTACACACGCTCACACAGGTACACGCACACACGCCTTCCCCGAACTCACTCGCCTGCACCCACAAAACCGCAGCTGTGCAACAGATACACACAAAGAGAGAGAGAGTGCAAAGGGCATGGGTGCGTGAGTCAAGGAACAAACCAAGCAAAGCAAGCATGTCGCCGACTTACCCTCCTCTCCCCTCCCCCCACCCTGCGCAACAGGTGGGATGCCCAACGCAGACCCCGACCCTCTGTTTTTTTCCAAGGCAGCTTCTTTCTCCTCTTTCCGTTCTGCTTTTCTATGGCGCACTGCGCACGTCGTGTGAAAAAGTAAAAAAAAAGCAAAAAAAAAACGGTGGGGCAGGCGCAAAGCGTTGTGCACATCCATTCAACGCGCACATGTGCGTGTACGTGAACACGTGTGTCTGTGTGTGTATGGTCCCCCTTTCTCCTTCGTGCTCTTCTCCTTTCCTGACCAGGGATGGCGTCGCCTTTTTGTTCTGCGTGCCCGCCTCCTTGTCTCTGCTCCGTTCTTCTCCATTCTTCCTTGTTTTTTTTTCCCTTTCATTGCTTGTGGACGTGGGCCCCGTCGGTGCCCATATAGCCGCCGCCGTCATCCCTCACACCTCTCCGACCTCATCTCCCTCCCTTCCTCGCTCCCTCCACTCGTTGCGTCCTTTCTTCACTCCTTCTCCTTTTCATATCTCTCTCTCGGTGTTAGTGTGTGTGTGTGTGTGTGTGTGTGTGTAAGTGTCTGTGTTTTTTTTCTTCTTATTTTTCCGGCTAACATCTTGTTTTTTTGCGCTCGCGGTACGTTCCACGGTGGCGCTGGCCGCCTCGTCTTGACGAGGTGTGCGCATGATGCCCCACTTTGCTCGCATCTCCTTGCAGCTTTTGCGTTTTGATCTTTTTCTGCTTTTCTTTGTTCCGATTTTCTCCTTGCCCGCCTTTTCTACCCTCTTCTTTTTTTATTGTCTGCGTGTGTGCGTCTCCCTCTCTCTATCTTTGTCCGGTAACGGTCTTCTCCATGACTCTACGACGTCGTGCGGCGTGTGTATGTGTGCATGTGGTTCGAGCTGCACTATTAGCTTGTCGCCGTCCTCTCTTTTTTTTTTTCCTTCTCTCTTTCTTCCTCCCCCTCCCCTCCGTCTCGCACCGGCATCTTCCTGATCAACACCTCATGCTTGGACATGAAGAAAAAAAAAGAAAGACAAAGACAACAGGGTGCTCGCTCGCTGCTTTATAGGCCTGCGACGTCGTCAACGCTGTGGTGGGGGTGGGTGGGGGGAGGGCGAATGCCAACAACCTTTGTTTCTTCCTTCACCCCCCTCCTTTGCTTCTCAGGAGCAAGAGGGGGCGGCGTCTAGCTTGCTGCTGCTGCTGGTCGTGGTGGTGGGGGCTTACGTGTGCGAGCGAGTGTGACGTGTTTTCGAGTCCAAGGACAAAGCATCTTTCTATGCATCACGCACACACACACACACACACACGCACGCAGATGCTCGGTATGCGCCGCCGTGAAGGTACGACTTCGGCCTCGTGTTTTTTTTCTTTGTGGCTTTCTTTCCTTCCTTCTTTGCCCTTCTTTTTTAGTCGTATGGTTTTGACCGAGCCGGCTCCTCCCGCCCCCCCTTCCCCATCATCGGTGGGAAAACAAAACACAAAAAAAAAACTGAGACGCTTCCATCGTATTGTCCTCCTCCTCTTCCTCCTCTGTCTTTGTGTGTGTGTGTGTGTGTGTGTGTGTGTGTGTGTGGCCCTCTTCACTCCTACAGCCGCTCCTCGTCTCTCTCTCTCTATTCCCCCTTCCCCCCCTTTCGCTCGTCATCAACTTCAGCTGTCTCTGCACTACACCCTCTCTCCCTTTCACGTCTCGCTTCGTTTTCTGCTCGTTCGTCGTCATCAGCATCAGCACCAGCCCCCCTCCCCCCCTCCCCCCCTCCCCCCAACCACCATCACCACGACGACCCTCCCTCGCGCCTATCTCACCCTGTCTTTCAGTCCTTTGCGTCCTCTTCATTTTTATTTCTCCCACCCCCCGCACGCCGTCCTCCTCCCTCCTTCCAGGTTCATGGTTTACGATTTCCAAGCCCTGTCTGCGGCTCAACGATTTTTTTTTTGTGTCTGTACTGAGTTCATCCTCTCTCTTCTTTTCCATCATCATCATCAGCCTTCCTTTTTTCTTCCTGATCTTTTTTTTTTCTTTCTTCCCTCGTCTCTCTTCTCTCTTTGTATCTTGTGCTTCCTTGAAGCTGCTTCTCTTCTGCGGTGTGATGCCTTCTTCTTTTCTTCCTCCTCCTCCCGCCTCCTCCTCCTCCCCTTCGTCTTCTCTTTCTCTCCATGCCGCTGTCGTCATGGAGGGAGGAGGGGGGAGGGGAAAGGACGATGTGGATGATGCGGAACACATGGGATCAAAAAAAAAAAGCGACTTACCTTCTCACCATCCTTTCATCTACGCGGCCGAACACCCCCCGCCCCCCCCCCCCCCCTCACATCCCCCCCGGTCTCTCTCTCTCTTTCTCTCTCCATCCGTGCTTCTTTTCTTTCTTTTTGTTTTACGCCCGTCCGCACGCTGGAAAAAGTTCTAACTTCTATTTTCGGGGTACATGCGTGTGTCTGGGTGTATATATGTTTGTGTCTGTGTGTGTGTTTATATGTGTGCGTGTGTGTGCGTGTCTTCTCTCTTGCCTTCCATCTTGCCCCCCCCCCTTTACGCGGGTCGCCAGCGGCGTTGGCGCGCCTGCATTCAACCACCTCCCTCCTCACCTCCCCCCCTCCTTTCGACTCTTCGGTGTATCGTCCTTGCTTCGCTGGAACGAGGATGAGCCACAGCCGTCTACGTTTTTTTTTTCTTTCTCTTTCTGTGACACCCCCTTTTTCTTTCTTTCTTTTTTTAGTATTTATATGTATTTTTGTGTGTTGAGTGTTCGATGCCCGTGCCATTGTCATCATCTTTGTCTGATCCTCTGGGTGTGTGTGTGTGTGTGGGCGTTTCCCCAAGCGCGCGCACACACACACACACACCGCTGCAAATCTGATCGACTGCGCACGTGTCTCTATCTTTCTCCTCTTCTTTTTTTTTGTGTTTTGTTTTTTTCCCCCTCTTCTCTCTTGGATTGCCTTCTCGTCCCCCCCTCCCTTTTCTTTTCAGCTTTGCCGGAGAGGGTAAAGGGGGTGGGATTGCCTTGTGCGCATCGTAAAACAGAGAGCAATAATGAGAACATCAACAACAACAACGAAAAAAAAAAAATGTGCTCATTTCCCCACACTTCGTGTGCCATTTATCTAGATTATACCTATAGATGCGTATGTATGTGTGTCTGTGTGTGTGTGTGTAAATGCCAACGTTTCAGTGGCTGAGTACGCTGGTACCTCCTTACCTTTCCGCTGTCAATTTGTCGGTAGGTCGAAGGAAGGAAAGAAAAAAAAAAGGAAGGAGAAAAAAAGAAAGACGAAGACGGAGGAGACACAATAATAAAAAAAAGAAGACAGGGCCGCAGCTTCCAGGTGTTTTGTTGTATAGCACCGCCTCCCCCCCTGCGGTACCACCTGCGCAGTGTGCACCTTGGCGTTCTTTTCCCACCAAAAAAACCCCACATCACCCCGTCTCTGTCAGCCAGCTTCGCCACCACTGTCACACAGGTTCTCTTTTTTTTTTTCTAAATGACACACGCGCGCGCCAACGCACTCACCGCCATTGTCATTCACCCTTGCTCATGTCGGAGGAGATATGATCGTCCTCTGCGGCTTCTTCCTCCTCCCCCCCTCCCCCGCGATCTAGTCTCGTTTCCCCGTCCTTTTTTTTTTTGCTGCTTTCTTTGCTCTCTCTTTTTTTTTTTTCTACTCTCCGTCTTCTTTCTCGATGTCTCCATGCTTCGTTCGTACGCTATTCTCCCCACGTGCCGTTACTCTCCTTCCCTCCTCCTTCCCCCCTCCTTCGCGACCACTTGGCTCCTCTCATAGTATGTGTGTTTGTGTGTGTACGTCAGGTCGCTGCGCACGCTCGCCTTGGTTGAGTGCGGCTCAAGTTTCTGGGTGCGAGTGTGTGTTTGTTTCTCCCCCCTCTCTCCTCCTCTTTGCCCTTTCTTCTTCTTCTGTTGTTGTTACTGTTGTTCGTCCGTTTACGTTTCAGCTGCTGATGCAGCTCGTCGTCACCGTGTCCCTTCTGTGTGCGTATCTCTCGCCGTCTTCTTTTTTGTTTTCTCTTTTTCTTTCTTCCTTTCCCCATTGATGGCACCGCAGATCGCTTCGTTGACTTTGGATGTGTCGTTTTTTTTCTTTTTCTCCTGAGGGTTGCGTCTCTGACGATGTCGCCACCGCCTAACCCCCCCCCCCCTCTCCCTCCCCTCCTTCTCAACCTACTCTCCCCTTCCGCTTCGTCCCGTTGTGTCCGCGATCCTCGTCGCGCTTGCTGAGACACCTTTTTTTTTTCTTTCTCCTTCTATGTCTGTGTGCATCTGTGCATCTGTGTGTGTGTGTGTGTGTGTGTGTGTGGGCAGGCTTTGCTCCCTTTTTGACTGTCGCACCTCCTCTGGTCAGCTCCTCGCCCGTGTCTTCTCTTTTTCCCTCTCTCTCACGCCTCTCTTCTTTTCATTCCTTCTTTCACTGCCTCGTTTCCCTCTCTTTGTGTCTCTAGCAGTCTCTCCACGCCCCCCTCCCCCTCCCCCCATCCCCCTCCCAATTCACACGTGCGTGTGCGCTGGTGTACGGCTTGTGTCGCACCTCATTATTCCTCCTTCTCCGTCTCTTATTCCGGTCAACACATCACAGGCTTCACCCCCTCTCCCTCCCCCGTTCACCTATATTGACATTGCCTTTCGCTTTCTCCACTTTCTTCGATCCTGCACACAAACACACACACACACACACACACGCGTGGGTGTGCGTGTGCGTGTGTGCGTGAGTGTGAGTGTGTGTGTCTGTGTGTGTTATCTTTCGCGCACTGCTGTGCCCCCCCTCTCTCCTCACTCCTTTCCCCCCTCCCCTCTCTGCCCTTCTTCCTTCCCATTGGACGCATGTGCGGTGTTGCCTCTACGCCGATGCGCTGCGGCGACCACCCTCTTCATTTTTTAGTATTATCTTTTTTTTCTTTCTGTCTTTATGTGTTCTCCCCTGTCACCCCACCCCGCCATTCCCAACATTCTTCCTCGGGTGTCGGCGGCAAGTACAGGAATTCGTATCACCCACCGCCCGCTGCCTACCCATCTCCATCTCCTTCCGTGTCTCTCTGTTACACCCCCCTCCCCCTCGCCACACACACACACACACACACATACACAGACACACGTACAGAGACCAAGCAAGCAGGCGCTCACGTGGGAAACCAACTAACAACCCCCTCCCCCTTCTAAACAAACAAGCAAAAAACGAAGAATAATGGCAACGCACCCCGAACTAGGAGAACGCCTTTTCCTCCTCCCTCCCTCCTCCTCCCGGGTGTCCACTAACACACGCAATGGAGAGGAGAGGAGAGGATGGTAGCGAAGAAGGCCGGTCTTGCGACGCGGTGGTGCTCAGCATAATCCTCCCTCGCCTCGTCTTCGTTCTCTCTGTCTGTCTGTCGCCCGTGCGTGCTTCCGCGCAGCACCACCTCAAAAAAAAAAATCAAAACGATGATGCACACGGACATTCAAAAAAAATATAAAAAACAAAGGGGAAAAAAAGAAGAAGAACAGAGTCGGCACACTGCTGATGGATGCCCTCGCAGAAGCACCCTGGATGGCAGGCCAACGACGATGCATCCCAGCCCATTGCTCTAGGTGAACCTTCCAACTGTTCCACATATATCGAAGGCACACGCGTATGTGTGTGTGTGTGTGTGTGTTTATGTGTGCGTGTGTATAGCGCCGTGTGGTTGCCTAGGTGTGGGATGACTTCTCCCAATCTACTGTGCCGGGCTTTAAACGAAAGGGCACGGGTGTGCACCCTCGCGTGTGGACGTTCTTCCTTTTCCCCCCCCCCCTCCTCTCCTTCTTTGTTGCTCCCTTCTCAGAGGCACGTCTTGTGTGCTCTTTGTCTGTGTGCGTGTTTTTCTTTTTTTTTTCTTGTTGCTCGGTGTGCGGTGTGCCCCTGCATCGTACGCTGCCTTCCTTCCTTTCTTTTTCTTTTTTTTTTCTTCTTCTGTGTGTGTTTGGTTTTGTGTGAGAAGCCACTGTCTCCAGTGCTTCGCCACCGCGGCGTGTCTCTGCGGTGGCCCCCCCCCCCTATCAGCTCGTGCATGCGTGTGACTGTGTGTGTGTCGGTGATGGTGTGTGTGTTTGTGTGTGGGAAAGAAGGTGAAAACTGTCGTGGAGGTGTGATACGGGGAGGGAGGGTGAGGGGGGAGTGTGTGCGCTTCTCAAGATCTGCAACGCTAAGGACAACAGCGGTAGATCACTGTCGCCCACAGCCTGCTCGCGTTTCCTTCCCCCGTTCCTCCTCTACGTCGTCCACCTCGACCCTCCACTGTCGGCTTCCTTCTTTCTTGCGCAGTGCCGCTTTCGATGGTGTCGTCGTCGTCGAGGAGGGAGAGAGAGGGGGGGGGTAGTGACGGTGGGAGCAGGGCAAGGTGTGGTGCGTGGCACACACCCGAGTGCCAGATACGAAGGAAGGGGCAAAAAACAACAACACGAAACCAGACGTGTCAGTGAGAAGATGGTGATTGGGGAGGAAAAAAAGAGGAGGAGGGAAGAAGAAAAAAAGTGAAGGCATGATGTGCCGCGACGTCGAGCTTGCTGAGGGTGCTGAGGAAAGCGGGGTTGAGGAAGAGACTGAGACACCAGCGCACACACACTCTCCATCTCACGAGAAAGAAAAGAAAAGCACAAGATGGCGCTGGTCTCGACTCTCCCTCTCTCCTCCTTTCACTCCTCTGCATCTCTCCGTAGAGTGATGGCGCGCACCCTCCGACACAACCCTTGGACCACCTTCTTTCCTCCATTCACCTGTGACAAGGAAGAAATTGTTACCTCCTTCCCCCCGCTCCCCCTTCCTCGTCCGTCCCCCCCCCCTCCCCCTCCTCCCCCCCCCCCTCCTCCCCCCCTCAGCACTGATATGGCACACGCATAATAACCCACCCACACCCACCAGAAGCACAACGCTCCTGCCGCTCCTCTCTTCTCTCTTCTCTTGCCCCCTTCCAATTCGTTCCTTTTTGCTCTCCCTCACTCTCTCTCTCTGTCCCTTGCGCCTTCCATGGCCCACCTCTGACACGTTCTCTTGCTGACGGTGTTCACGGTCTTCCCGACATCTCGCGGCCCCTCCCCTGCACTCCCTATCTTTCTCTCTTTTCCCCGTCGCATGTTATTGCGACCTTCTTCTTTCTTCGCCTCCACCCCACCCCCCTTGTTTCGCGATTGCCGTCATCGATTTCATTGGCGGCACACACACACACACACACACACACACACACACACACACACACACAAACCACTAACCCCGTCTCGGTGTCTCTTTTTTTTCTTGTTTTGTTTTCGCTTCCCTATATATCTGCCATGGGGAAAGGCGAGGGGACGATAGAAGACTCCTCTCCGGAGCACCCCCTCCGCCCGCCTCCCTCCTCCCCCCCAACAACAACACCACCTGCTGGGCTTATGGTCTTATATATATATACACGTGTGTGTGTGTCTGCGTGTGTTAATGTGTGTACGCTCATGTGTGTGTGTAACGAGTGCATCTTTTAACTAACGCGCACGTACGCTTCTCCGTAGAATATTTGCTTTCTTCTTCTGCTTTCAGCTTCATCACCCCCCGTCCTTCCTTCCTTCTTCTCCTCGCCTCGCTTGAGTAGTTCTTTTATTTTACTCTGTATCCCCCCCGCCCCTCCCCCTCTCTTTTTGTTTTCTTTTTTTTTTTGCTCCTTCGGGCCTTGCCGGCAGCCCCCCCCCCTCCCCTCCTCTCTCTCTCCGCATCATTTACCTGCGCTGCCGCCTCCGTAGTAGCAAGCAGCGAGACGGAAATGGGAGACGAGGAGTGAAGCGGACAGACCGAGGTGTGGGGGGTGGGGGGACACACCTGGGGGACGGTGTACCATGGCGGGAGCGAGAAGAACAAGATCACATCCTCCTCCCTTGCCAGTGCCTCTCTCCCTCCCATCCACTCACTTCACACTCCTCCGACTCGCTTCAACGTCGAGCTTCCCCGTGCCTTGTTCTTCCCCCTCCCTCTCTCCGCCCCACCCACCTCTTGCCTTCGCTCTCGACACGAACAAACAAACACACACCGCGCGCAGCTCCGTGTCTTGCGACACTCCTTTTTTTTTTTGTCTTCTTCTCGGTTTTTTCCTTTCCAGCCCGACGGGTACCTCCGCGCATGAGACACCTCACTGATGCGAGGAGGCGTGCAGCCGACGTGCACGCTCGTACAGGTACACCGGCGCAGGTGGGTCGGCAAAAACGTCCACACGGAGAAGAGCGAAAACGACGACGACAACAGCAACAGGGAAAGAAGGAGGTAGGGAAGGGTGTGTGAAGGGGGCGAGGTAGTCTCCGCACTGCTCCCCCTCCCCCTCCCCTCTCCCCCCTTCCCTTGTGCGGCCAGAGCGAACAGCCCCGAGAAGAACCACCACCACCACGATGACTGCAAGGTCTTCACTCCCCCCTCCCCTTCCCTGCTGTTGCCGCCCGTACCTCGTTGTCGCTTCTCTTCTTTGTTTCTTCCCCGTTCCTTTTTCGACTTTTTTCCCTTTTTCTTCTCTTTTCCCCCCGCGTCACTTTCGCTTCTCGCCTCGCTGACGGCTCGTCTGCCCCTGTCCCTGTCTCTCTTTCTTCCTCACGCCCCGTGCCGCACATCTACCATTTATACACTCGATACCCCCACCTCCTCCTCCTCCTCCTCCATCATCATCATCAGCATCCCTTGCGCATCCCTCCGTACTTCTTCATCATCCACAGAGTACACCCCAGAAATGCCACCTTTTTTTTTTCTTGCTTCCGTTACTCTATCTATCTCTCGGGCCTTCACCTCACACGCGCTTGCGTACTCGTCCTCGGTTTTTTTTTGTTTCAAATTTGCTTTTTTTCTTTCTTTCCACCCACCCTCCCCCCCTCACCAACCCGCCTTTCCTCACTTTTCCTGTGCGTGTGTGTCTGCACGTGGATGCCCTGCACGTCTCTGACGTGCGTGTGTGCGTGCGTCTGTGCGACAATTGCAAAAGGAAAACAAAACACCAAAAAAGACCACCAAAACTTCACTCCTCACTTTTTCACTTTTCTCTTTTCATCTTTGTGCTCGTTACCTACATCGTATGCACTTGCGTGTGTGTGTGTGTGTGTGTGTTTGTGTGCGTGTGTTTTTCTCTTGAACGTGCCGCTTCACTTCGCTTTTTTGTATATATTTATTTTTCTCTCTCTGTGTGTGTCTCCGTGTGCGTAGACACGCTCCCTCTCACCCCCCTGTTGCCCTCCCCCCCTACTCCATTCTTCCTTCGCTCGACAAGGGCTCTTCACCAGCCCTCCTTCTTCTTTAACACGTACGCGCATCCCCACGCTCACGCAGCTGCGGATCTCTCCCGTGTCCTGGCGTCTCCCACCCGCCGTCTCCTTGAGTGGGCATCCTCCTCCACCTTCTTTTCATCCTCCTCCCCTCCAGCTCTCCTGATGAGTCCACACCTATCGCTGATCAGATGCACCCAACGCTCCGTCTCCTTCTCCTCTCCTCTCTTTCTCCCTCTCAGAGTCTCCTTGTGTCCTCCTTACTCCACCCTTTGGTTTTTTTTTCTCCTTCGCGTAATCCAGTCGTCGTCGCTGATCTTCTTTCTTTCTTTCTTTCTTTTTTGCTCTTCAACTTGAAAACTCTCTTTTTTTTTCGCTCTTTTCTTCTTCATGAGACGCGTCCTCGCGTCCTTCTTCTCCTCTTCTCCTCTTCTGTCGTTGTTTCCTTCCTTCACCACACTCCCCCTCACCCCGTTCCGTGATGCTCCGTGCGGGTCGCCCTCATTTCTCTTTGTTCTTTCCTTCTCCTTCCTTTTTTTTTCTTTCTTTTCCTTTCCGTTGCTCCCCTTCTCTGAGCTTTTTTTTTTAAAATACCTTCATCAAGCACGCCACTACCACTCCTCCCTTCCCCCCCCTCCCTCAATTCCCCTCTTCTCCTTGTCCCTTCCTCTTCATCTCCTGCCGTGCGCTTCTGCGGCTGCTCTCTCTTCTCCTTCTTTCTCTTTCTGTCTCTCTGCCGCCTCTCCCTCTTTCCCTGCCTCTGCATGCTGTCTCACCCCCCCCCACCGCCCTCCTTGTCCGTTGCTCCTTCACCTCCGAGGGCAGTGTAGACATGCACGCAACATCTGCAAGCCCACTGCCTCGTGCAGGCCCTTCTTGTTCACCAATTTACTTCACCATGTCTGTCTGTGTGTGTGTCTGAGTGTGTGTGTGTGTGTCTCGGTGTGTGTCTCGGGTGCGTCTCGGTGCTCTCCTATCTTCTCTTTCTCGTCCCCCCTTCCCTTGCAACATCGCGGCCGGTGCTTGATGTCGCAGCACACTCGCTCAACGGCGTTCGTCACTGCGTATCCGCTTGTCAGAGTGGCAGCCGCATGACGGTGGGCGGCATTCAGAGAGAGGAGGGGTAGGAACAGGGAGTACACACGTACACACACATTCGTACACACACACACACACACACCACACACACACACACACACACACATACACACTCAGATACACTCACATGTCCACCAGCCTCGACAGAGCGGCACGCCAGTGACAGTGAAGCGCTTCTCACGTGGAAGAGGTCGAGTCGTCCTTTCCCTTGTTCCCGCATCTTCTCTTTGTTTCAGGGCCTCCTCCTCCTCCTCCTCCTCCTCTTTCCCCTCCCCCTCCTTCCCTCCATCACTTCCCAGCAAGCTGCTGACATCATCATCTTTGATTTGCGTGTGCCATCGTGTCCTTCTCTCCCTCAGTTAAGCACGAAGACACATTCACACGCACACATACTCACACACGGACTGACTGACGGACGGACGGACTGACGCACCCTGTCTCCCCCTTTTTCTTCCAATTGTCAGCTGTCCTCCCCGTCCGCCCCGTCCGCCCCCCCCTCCCCCCCTCTCCTCTCCTCGTACCTCCCTTGTGAATGTATCGACCTCTAAGGACCCTCCAGCCTCCCCCCTCCGTCCTTCTCTCAGCCCCTCCATCGTACGCCGAGCCATCGTGTATGCATGTGCATATGTGTGCCCCCCTCATTATCTCTGCCACAGTCAGTCTCTGTGTACCCCCCTCTCTCTCTCTCTGTGTCTCTCTGTGTGTCTCTCTGTGTGCGTGTGCGTGTGGGACGCCTCTTTGCTTTCCAAGGGGGTGCCCCCTCCTCCCCCTTCCCCTCCCCCCCCCTTCGCACTCCCTCGTAGCTCGTGCCTCCCCTCCCCCCCTTGTCGACACGCGCTTGTATACAGCCCCACTCCCACACCTCTCTCTCTCTCTGTCTCTGTCTCTCCTCCCTTCTCCCTTCATCTTGGTGCATGCGTGTTATTAATGTGTAAATGTGGGTGAGCGTGCGCCCTTGTCGCGTCTTCTGTTGTGTGACTGGGGGTGTGGGGGGTGAAGGGGGCAGGGGGAGGGGGAGGTGGAGTTACTGTGGGGAAGGGGGACGGCGTCTTCCATAAGGCGACCTTCCCTCCCTCACCCCCCTCCTGCGGTGTGTGCCGTAAGGAAAAGAGTTTTTTTTTTTCAATTTCACCCCCTTTTGCTTTCTTCTCTCATCTTCCTTTCTTCCTTCCTTTTCTTTTGATTGGCCTGCCTGCTTCACCCCCTCTTCCCTATCTCCTCCTCGTCGTCGTCGTCCTCCTCCTCCTCCCCTCTTGACATCTCCAACGACAGGCCTGTGGTGGTGCTGCTGCTGCTGCTGCGAACGCCGTCGCCCGCCGACATCTTTCTCTCCCTCTCTCCCCTCATAGTAGAGGATTTTCCTTTGTGGTATTTACTTCTCCTGCACCCACGCATGTGTGTATGTGCGTGACTGCTGCATGTGTGCGTGTGTGTGTGTGCGCGTGGATGCGTGTGTTTCTCTCTGCGTGTGTGTGCGTGTTTTGGGCTTGGTGCGAGTGCTATTGGAAATAGAGTTGCGTGTACGCGCAACACATAGACCGCAAAGCTAGACTTTCTTCGGTCGCCCCTTTCCCCCTTCCCCCCTTCCCTTCCCTCCCTCCCTCCCTTCCCGTCATCTTGTTCGCGGTCACCCGCTGGAGCACCCACCCAGCCACCCACCTCACCTCTCCCCTCCCCTCTCCTCTCCTCCCTAGCCCGTTGTTGGCGTCTACGTGTTACGCCTTTTTTTGGTCTCATCCACACCGCACAGAGAAGAAAAATGAATGAATAGAAAAACAGTAAAGAATCAAAAAAAGAAACAACGAAAACAAAAGCAGGATCAGCGGACAACTCAGGAGGCCCCGCCCCCGGCAGCGTCGAGATTAACACCGCGGTAAGATCTTCTACAAGGACCGTGCCATCACCGCGAGCCTGCGGTGTGTGGAGGCGGCGCCGTGAAGATGATGGTGGTGGTGGCGGCTGTGCAGGGTGAGGCTCTGCTCGCGCGTGGTCGCTAGGCAGCACAGGCGTTTCGTCGAAGTGGACGGCGTACAGGGAAGGGATGAGGGAGGGTGGTGGTGGTGAGTCTATGCGGCCCTCGATGAGACCCCCCCTCTCCCTTCCCTGTCCGTCCCACTTTCTCTCTATCTCGCCCCACGTCACCACCGTACGCATGTGGGCAGTGCTTGCGCTGACAGGGTTGCCCCCCTCTCGCGCTTCCTTACGTCCTCCTTGGATCTGCAAGAGAGGGAGAAAGGGGGGGGGGGGTCGAGTCTTCGCCAACGGAGCTCCGCCCCCTTTCCCCTTCCCCCCCCCTTCAGGTGAAGAGAGTGCTTGACAAACAAGGTGCCGTCTTCTGCTCCATTCTTCTCTCTCTTTCCTTCCTCCCCCTCCTTCACAACTCTTTCTTTTTTCAATTTTTTTTCTTTTATCTTCGATACCTTCTCGGGCAACACCCATCCGTTGCCACACACACACACACACACACACACACACACATCATTTCTCTGTCTCACATCCCCCTTAAAAAAAAAACGCCATTTCTCCTTTGTGAATGTGCGCTTCGAAGTGCACGCGCAGTCTTCGACGACCCAGCAACGACGCACGTTCACACATCAGCGCATCCATTCACACACGCACTCACTCACCCACCCACCCAAGCACACACACACACACACACACACACAGACACACACACACACACGGATACGCCATCCAGATGTCGGGCCCACCCGAGCCGCTGGTCACCTTCACCGCTCCCGCCACGCTGTTCAGTTGGATGGAGTACGAGTATCAAAAGGTGGCGGCGCAGCAGGAACAGCAGCAGCAGGAGCAGCAGGAGCAGCAGGAGCAACAATACGACGATGAACCCAGCAAGGTTCATTTCCATGACACGTACCCCGACACCACCCTCCCCAGCGCCGCCGCCGCCCTCGACTCAGCCGGGGAGGACGCTCGGGGCAGCAACAGCACCCCCGCAAGAGGGGCCAGCATCAGCCTTGCCATGTCCCCAGCCGTCGCCTTCGCCACCGCCGCCGCCGTGTGCCGCAGCTTTGACGGGACATCGTGGCGGTGGTGCTCGTGCTACGCGGTGCCCACGCCATGGCCGCGACCCGCGCACTCCACAGCGCGTGCGTACTACCTCGAGTACGATGATGCGATGCGTGAGAGGCTGGAGCAACGCCTTTGTGCGCCGTACACGCTGGCGTGCATCCGCGCGTCCGCTCCGCTGAAGGTTGGGGAGACGATGAATGAAAATCCGGAAACGGACGAGGAGGATGCGCTAGAGGCGTCGCAGCCGCAGTCGTCGGAGCTCCAGCGGGAGGTGAAGGCGGCTGCGGAGCCAACAGCACCAGCAGCAGCGGCAGCGGCGGCGGTGGCCCTCGAGGACGAGAACCCGCCTGCAGCGGACGCCGCCAAGACGAGGCCCATCAACGAGGTGCCGGTGTCTGCCGCCCACCTGCAGCGCCACATGGACGACCTCCGCGCGTCTCTGGCGGTGCTCGAGGCGAAGCACACAGCGCAGCTGTTGACGAGTCGCAGCACTTCCACCGTCGGCACCCCCGAAGCTGTGCTGCCACATGCGTTGCGAGTACATCCAAGCACCCCCAATAGCACTACCCACGTCCCTGCCGAGGCGACGGAGCGGGTCGGCGCAGCGGCCGCGATCGACGCAGGCGCGACACACGGGAGTACATCGAACGGCACGGCGCACGGCACCCGCTTGTGCAGCGGTGACGTGTTGTCTACGATGACGGAGAACAGCCAGCAGCTAGTCATGAATGCCCCGCTAGGCACCCCTGCGATACCGCCTGAGGCTGTGACGTACCGGCCGCCGAGCTCGCTGGCCCGGCAGCGACCCTCCTCGCACGACCACGTCGGCCCAATGCCGCCCCCGCTCAGCATCCTGCAGCCCTCCATGTTGTCCACCGCACCCGCATCCACCGGGGCGGGCAAGAGTGCGGAGCGGGAGTTGCGCAGCCCCGTCTCGGCGACATACGCGGACGCACTGGAAGCGTCTAACCGAAACGCCTTTGTCGAGGGCGCCGGAGGGCGGCCGATCACCTCCGTGTCTGACCGCGGCGCGCTGCGGGCTGTGCCGTCCGTGCCCTCTCCGTCGGACCGCAGCACGGACGTGGTGACGGCGTCGCAGAGCCCGGCGTGGGGGGTGAAGACCCTGACGGCGCTGCCGAGCTGCGAGGCGGAGTCCCGGACGCTGGACAGGTACATGTGGAATGCCCGCCCCGTCCCGGAGTCCCACCTGGCTGAGGGACTGGACAGGTCATCCGCCCCCGGGTCTGGCAACCCGAGCCACTGCTCCACTGCGGCGACGGGGGCGGGAGAGGGGTCTCTGATGCTGGCGTCGGCGGTGTCGGTGCCGCGGCCGTCACTCACGGCGAGCACCACATTCGGGTACACGGGGACCGGTGACGCGCTGCGGGCAGATATGGTGGAGGAAGAAGAGGCGGGGGAGGATGACACAGCAGCCGCAGCGGCCGCAGATGCGGGCGTCGATGACGCGGCTGAGGAGCGGCAGGTCGACAGCGCGGGGGTGCCGACGTCGGCTCCATCGCACGTGGAGGAAACGGTGGTGACGACGCCGGGGCTTGACACCGCTGACGGCGCCGAGTGCGAGCGTGACGACGCGGCCAGCCAACACACCGAGGCTCCGGCGTCCACGTCGGCTGTCGCGACCCTGCCGCCGGACGACAGCAACGCAGCGCCACTGCTCGAGCAGTCGTCCAGCAGCGAGCCCAGCGCTGCGGGGGGTGGTGGGGCGGTGTTGATGACCTTCTCGCCCCTCGTGTCGCCTCAGGTCGGTGAGGACAGCGCGGCAGCGCCTCGGGTCTCGCAGGGGCATCAGGAGCACCGGAACATCAGCAATGGCGCGGGGGCTCAGGGGCCGCTGGGGGCGGCGTACGTCGCCATGCCCGAACTCGAGCACACACTGGAGCCCCCCACCCACGACAATGCTGCGGCGCCGGCGACGGCGGAGGTGAGCGTGGACGCGAGCAGCATCGCCAAGGCGGAAGACGAGGCATGCGCTCCAGGGGGCATCTTGGCGGCCCCGTTGGCTGTGGCCGCCGACTCAGCGAACTCTCCGTGGCTGTCCGGCTTCACCCCCACCACCACCACCACCACGCCCGGTGCGGCCAGCAGTGAGGCCCCGGTGGCGGAGCTCCGTCCAACGAGCGCCCTCACGAAGCGGCAGCGCCGCAATCCCAGCTGCGACTTCGTGACGGTGCCGCAGCCCCAAGCGCGCCTCTACGCAGAGCTCAACGCGGACTTGCTCGGCCACAGCCGCACACGCGGCGTCACGACCGGCGGCCGCCGCTTCTCTACGACCGGGTCCGCGGCCGAGCGGCGCGTGGATGACTACGCACCGAGCAGCACCCGCTCCTTCACCAGCAGCCGCGCCTTCACCCCGCACCCTTACCACCTGCCCCGACCCGCCGCGCCGTCTCCGGTGTTCTCGCCCCTGATGCGCCGCTCCCTCTCTGGCACGTCGGCGTCCTCGCAGGCGGCGGCTGCCGCGCCCGTGTCACCACATGCGCAGCAGGCCGCGGCCACACACGCAAAGGCAGCGAGAGCGAGGCTGGGCAGCGGCTACGGCACTGGTGCTGCTGCTGCTGCTGCAGCGCTGGTGCCCGATGCGGATGCGGATGCGATGGATGCAGACACCGTCGTGAATGTCGTGTACACGTTGTCGCCACGTCGCCGCAAGTCGTCCTCGTCATCGACCGCGGGCTCCTCCATCCCCGCTGCGCCAGGGCGGCTCGCTCCTGTGACCTTCCCGCTGCCCTCCACCACTGCAGAGAAGGGGAGGGAGACCGCGTCTTCGCCTGTCACGCTGCCCCCGCTGACGCGTCCAGCGTCGGTCCCGCACTCCACCACCGCCGCCTCAGCGCAGCTCTCGCAGTCGGCGGGTGCACGTGCGCTGGGTGTCATGCCACCCGTGCGCCACCAGCCCTCGTCGAAGCGAATCTATGCGAGCACGTCAATGCTGACAACGGGGCGCGTGCACGATGCCGGTGCGAGGGCGGACGGCGTGATGATGCCGCTGCTGCGGCACGGCAACTACGGTGGCCCCGCGCGTCTGCTCTGTTCCCCCGAGACGTCGCTGGCGGGCACACCGGTGAGGCCGTCGCTATCGCGACCGGCGAACCCCGTCCGTGCCTACTGTTACACCACGACGCCGCCGGTGGAGTGATCGAAGCAGGGGCCGCTCCCCTTCCACCTCCCACGCCCTGTCCCCCCCCCCCCCCGACCTCTCCTCCCTCCGCCTTCGGCCATTGTTGCCTTGATGGTGTGGGCAACTGAGACTCATGTTTTATTTTCTTGCTCTTCTTTCTCCCCCTTTACCTGTTCTTTTTTTTTTCCCTTATCTGATAGCATCGCTCACCGCCAAGGGAACACGTGTGGAATTTGACGTCATGCAACACGTTCAGCGCATGCGCCCGCTCTCTCTCTATCTCCGTCTCCCTCCCTGTGTGTGTGTGTGTGTGTGTGTCTTGAGTCGTCTGCCCATTTGTCTGTCTTTGTCATGGCGCGCGTGCAGAGTTGGTCAACATCATGTTAACATCTGTTTCGAAAGCTGAGCGTGTGTGTGTGTGTGTGTGTGTGTGTGCGTATGTGTGGGTGAGTGTGCGTGTTATCACCGCATGTCTCTGTCTATACCTATCTCGATGTCTATGTGGAACTGCCATGTAAATTACGACCCTGTGAGGGGTCCAAGTGCTCTTCGCCGTCGGGGGAGGGGGGCATGGGGGGAATGGGAGGTGGGGGGAAGAAGAGTGAGTCGAGGGAGTACGGCGAGGAGGGAGGGAGGGAGGGGCCACACGCGTCACGAGCGGTGCTTTCTCTCTGTCTGTCTCGACGTCTCTTCCCGTCTCTCCGTGCTGCTTGCCGCCTCTTCGTTTTATTGCGGGCGTAGGATGCGTAGGCCGTGTCCCTCCATCTGTCCCTCACCCCCCTCCCCTCACCCCCGACCTTGATCTTGATGGATTCTTTCTTTTCCGTGTTGTTCTTCTTTCTTGGTTTCCCCAACAGGGAGGGGAGGGGAGGGAGGAAGGAGGAAGAAAGGTTCTTCAGTTCTACCCCCCCCCTCCCCTCCCCTTCCTCCCCTCCCAGCTTGAACCAAGTTGCAACCTGCCTCTCATGTACACCCTCGGCTCCCCTCCATACACTGTCAACATGCGGGGTCACTCCCGTGTAGCGCAGCATCGATGTTTGCCTGATACGCCATTCATTCATTTTTTTCTTTCTGTGTGTGTGCTGGTTGTCTCATCGCCCCCCTACCCCCCTCCGCTCCGTCAATCGCACCCTCTTACCTCGTTGCCTTGGAAAAAAAAAAGAATAAAGAACAGCCCCGCTGGGTACGACGAGGAGGTCCTGTGTGTGAGCTTGTGTGTGTGTGTGTGTGTGTATGTCCAAGCTTGCACACACGTCTCCCCCCCTCCCCTCCCACTGACTCCCTTCCCTTCCCTCTCCTTCTCTGCCTTTTACCCCAATGCTTTTCTCACCCACCTTCACGTACGTCGCCCTCGTCTTTCTTCGTGGGCTTCACTCCTCGATCGCTTTGCAGATCGCTCCCTCACGTCTCACGTTAAAGCGTCTGCGCGCCTCCCTCTCTCTCTCTGTGTGTGTGTGTGTGTGTGTGGTTGCACATACTCGTGTGCGGTGCCATGCACTCTCACCCTTTCCTCCTTCTTCTGTCTCTGTATGTTGTCTTCAATTTCTCCCACGTCAATGCCGCAATCCCGCAGAACACAGACACGCACCGACAGAAACAACCAAACAAGAAAAAAAAGAAACGAAAGGAGCAACAACAACAACACACACGCGCGAATGGACATCAACGTGATCGGCTTGCGCATGCTGCCGTCGATGAAGGAGGAACACGTGGCGCTGTGAAAAAGAGACGGCACTGCTGCACAGCATCTGCCTCCATCAGCGCTCACGGACTTCCTCTAGTTCCCCAAACAGTTGGCCAGTCTACACATCGGGGTCGTGCTTCGTGCGTCAACGTGCTTCTCTGCGTCTGTGTGTGCGTGTGCGTATGTATACAGTGGATGCAAGAAACATACTTTCTCTCTCCATCTCTCTCCCCCACTTTGCTTTCTCTGCTGCTTCCCTACCACCCAACTCCAACGATATCACCGTGCACCGCTCCTTGTCTCTCTCCTCCCCACCCCCCCTACACACATACACCATCATCATCATCATCACATGCATCTGGCCCTTCCCCTTTCTTGCTCCGCAGTCCTGCAGCTCTCGTTGCTCCACGTCCTGCTTGTGTGGTGCCGTGCATTGATCTCTTGTCTCGTATCAACTCCTCCACGGTGTTTTTTTTTTCTTGTCTTATCCGACCACCCCTTGCTTCCTCAATTGAGTGCGCGCGTCTGTGGCTACGGCGACTGGTGGTGTGAGTGTGTGCTCGACAGACGACATCAGCTCTTCGCGAACGGGACGAGGTCCACAGCACACAGGGGGGTGCACCCACACCATCAACCTACATCCGACAACTTCCCCAGCAACTACGAACATAAAGCTAAGGTCAGAGAGAGAGCTGGCGCAGCAGCAACGCTAGTCCACCACTCCCTACACCCTACACCCCTCCCCCCCTCACCTTCAGTCTTTACCTTCTCCATCTTCACGGGGAGAGCCTCCCACTTCTCCCACCCTCCCTCTTCCCATTGCTCGGGACGCCTCTGTCGTGTCGCGCCGCACGGCGCCGGGACGTGGACCATGCTACTAGAAGGGGCTCCCGTGTCGGGGCTGACGCTGCTCATCTCCACCCTCTCCGCCACGCTGGTGCGCGGGCACTACACACACAACCGAAACATGACCTTCGCCGCCGGCACGGCACTGAAGCCGCTCACAACCGTGTCGCTCATCAAGCGGCTGCTGCTGGAGAGTATCCCAGGTGGCCCTCTCGGCATCTCTTTTATTGACATCTGCCTCGGCATCGACCTCCTCTATCAGTTCCGCACGCTGGAGCGGCGCTGGGGCTCGAACTCCTTCCTGTCGTTCTTGCTGACCTCCTCCATGCTCGGTGTCGGGATGGTGCAGCTGCTCGTGACGGAAAGCGGCTCCAAGCAGCTGTCGGTTGAAGCCGTTCGCATCTTGTCTGCCGCAGGCTCCCTCGTCCCCCTCGCGGCGCTTGTTTCACGGTACCTGCACGAGGTGCCGACGCGGGCCACCTTCAATCTCCGCGTCCCCGGCACCAACTTTCACATCTCAGAAAAGGCGTTTGTGGCGTTGCCGCTGCTGAAGCTGCTGTTGAGCCCGAGCACGCAGCTCGAGGCGCAGACGTTCCGCCGCCCCGCGGTCTTTGTGGATGTGGGGCTGTGGACACGGCTGTGCTGCACCGTTCTCGGCGTCATCTTCGCGATGCTGTCGACCCGCTCCGCGGTGATGCGGTGGTGGCTCTCTCTCTTTTCACGCTTCGCTTGTCACCCCCTCCTGCGCTTCCTGCGCCCCCTGACCGACATGCTCTTTGGCCCGTCCTTCACTGTCGACCACGCGAAGCCGCGCACCGCACGTCAGCAGCCGCAGCATGGCAACAACTTCCCTATGGGCGCCGACAACGATTTCGGCGGGGGCGGTGCGGGTGGCGTAATGGACGGAGGCCGGTACGTCGTGGAGAGCCTCACGGGCGGAGACGCGCTACAGGAGGTGCGTGCCCGCATGCGTGCGCGTCGCCACGGTGCACAGCAGCAGCAGGCGCCGGCTGGAGTGGGTCGGGGTGTGCAGGGCGGCGTGGGCGCCACGCAGCGCCGCCTCAGCCCACAGGAGGAGGCGGCGCAGAACAGCGCTATTGCCGCGGTGGAGGCGATTGGGCTCTCCGCCTCACGGGATGACATCCGGGCCGCGCTGGACATGGCGGGCGGCAACCTCGAGTTGGCCGTGCAGATCTTATTGGGAAACTGACGAGGAGGAGTGGGCGGGTGGGTAGGTGCGTTGAGACGTATGGGCAGCGGCTGTTTTTATTTATTTTTGTGCTGAGAGAGACTGTGTGTGAGTGCATGTGTGTGTACGTGTGGTACGTGTGGATGCATGCGGGCTTGCCTTTTGCCGTTTACACGCACACGTGCAAAGGGTTCCGCGACTGTGGTCTTCCGCCTCGTGCTGCTGCTTTCTCTTCTCTCTTTGCATCCCTCCCCTCCCCCCCTCTCTCTCTACTTGTCGATCTTATTGGTTTAGCCGTCACCTCTACTAGCCTGTCGTTTCGTCTTTACCCCCCCCCCCCCTCTTGCCTCCCCCTCCGCCCACCGCCCGGTCACCGCTCGTACGATAAACGCATGCCTCGTGCGACCAGGTCACTTGTGTCGCCACCTACTGCCCCTCCCTCCCCTCCCCTCCCTCCCAAGAGAAGAAGCACTCTCGGCTTTCTTTTGTCTCCGCCATGCTTCTTGCACTGTTCTCGCGTCCCACCCTTCGGGCAACAACCAGGCCAAAAAAAAAAAAGATACACAACCAACACCATGAAGAAGGAAAAGAGAGAGAGACACACACATATGCAGATATGCACGCACGAGCTGGCCCATGCATCTCGAGTGCCCGCATGGAAACGAAGGGAGGGGGACAAGGGGGGGGGGTGAGAGCGATGGCATTCATTAGGACCTTCCCCTCCCTCCCCCCTCTCACGCTCACGCTCACGCTCACGCGCTCCTTGCCTCCTTCCTCGCCCCCTTTTTCTTCTTCTTTCCTCTTGTTGTTGCCCGAGATGCCTTTGCCCTTCTCATTATCCTACCGGCGACGGCATTGATCACCTCATCATCTCTATGACGACGTCGTCTGCAGACTGGAGCGAGAAGGGGGAGGGACAGGGGGGATTGGCAGGGATCGGAGCGCCTCTGAGCTGCAGTTACGGGAAGATCGACGCACTGGCAAAGACGGCCAGACTTGTTCTCCTTTTTTTTTTCACTCTCACTCGCTCTCTCCTTGTCTGGCGTTCTCTGTGAGCACCATGGGCAGCACTGCGCACACATGCATCCTCAACTCCCCTTCCCCTCTTCCCCTCTTCCCTCCATCCACTCCTCTCTCTCTCTGCGCTGCCTCACGCCGCAACTGTCGTGCTCGTTTAACTCTACGTCCCGCTGACGCACATTCCCCACACCACTATCCGCCCGAGGAGCTGAGCCACCGCAGGCCTACCCCCCTCCCCCCTCCTCCCTCACTCCTGCGACCTCAGGCAGAAAAACAAAAGGGAAGGAATCTTCCACTCATCACTCTCTTGTGTGCGAAAGCGGGTGTACCACCAACACCCACCCACACACACACACACACACAGTGTCATTGAAATGAACGCCGCCATCACGCAGCTCCGCATGTGTGTGAAGGAGCTTCTCAGCTACTACCCGCAGGTACTCCGCAATGACTTCGCCGTCGAAGAAACAGTTCCCAGCTCGCTCGAGAAACCGTCGGCACCACAGCCCCCGTCACAGCAGGAGCAGCAGCAGCAGCATGGAGGGGCGTCGCACGACGCGTCGGCGATTGCGGATGTCATCGAGGGCCTGTTGACGGAGCTAACACTTGTCCTCTCCATTGATCTCTGCAACGGCGACCTGGGTCTGTGGTCGGTACTGGAGCTGCTGGAGTGCGTCCCGGGCCGCATGCAGGCGGCGGCGGCGGCAACGGCCACGGCTTCGTCTTCTCCTACTCGATCGCGTGCAGAGGACGACCAGATAGACCCCCAAAAGCTTCGGCGCTTTCGGTTTGCCTCTCAGCTTGTCTTCGTGGTGCGCTCCACCTTCGTGACTGCTCCGCCCGCGCAGTGTGCCCGCGTCCTGCTGCGACTGACCTTGAATCAAGGCTGCCTGCTCGCCTCGCTAGAGCTGCTGCGGCGGTGGTGCTGGTCGGAGCTGCAGGGGCTCTACAAGGCAGACGGCACCGCTGCAGGCACGCCGACCACCGCGCTGCTGCTGCAGCCGAGCCGTGACAGTGACACCTGGAACGCATTTATGGCTGCGGTGGCCCCCGTCGCCGGACCCCCTGTGTCAGATATTGCCGCGGGTGCGCCGAAGGTCGCTACCCAGCCCTTTCACCTTCAGCTCCTCGTGGCCGGGCTGGACGACAGCGCTGCTGCGTCGCGGATGTACTACACGGAGGTGGAGCGCTATGCACGCGGTGCTCGGCCCGTACGCCCGTCCGCGCTGGCGTGCTACCGCACAACTCGAAAGCCGCAGCCCACGATGGCGTCCGTGACGTCGGGGCAGCACGCACCTGCTGCTGCTGCTACGTCTTCTTCTTGCACCGGGCCTGACGCACGACCACCGGCGGAGCAGTCGGTGCTGCGGGTGGAGTCGCTGCCGGTGGACGGGCGGGTCGGCCCAGCCCGACGCACCGCACCGAGCACGGCGGCGACGACGACGGCTGCTGCGGTGCACGCCGTCGAGTCCGGGACGCTCCGGGCCTCGCGCCGGGGCCGCCGCTCACTGTCTTCTGGCGTCTCCTCCGCGCAGAGCTCCTCCACGTACTCCTCCCGCGCCGTCACGCAGACGTCGTCGTCCTCTCTGCCCGGGGAGCAGCTGCAGCCGCCGTCCCAGGCGTCCCAGCTGATGCAGCAGCGGCGGCAGCACCACCACGGTGCAAGAAAGAAACATCGGCGGCGCAAGCAGTCACCACTCAGTGAGCTCCCACTAGCTTCCACTTCGAGGGAGAGGCAAGGCGATGCGGATGCTCAGGGCACGGGCGAGGCGGATGCTGTGCCTGCAGCTGCAGCACAAACAGAAGAAGAAGAAGCCGCGCTATCCGCTACGGTGGTGCAGCCACAGTCGGCATCAGCTTCCTCCCAGGATGTGGAGGCGGCGAAAGACCCTCCAGCAACCACCGAGCTTCCCGCTGTGGGGGCCGCCGAGCAGCACGTCGATGCTCCAGCAGGTGACGCTGCCGCGCCAACGGCTCCGGTGCCGACGGAGCCGTGCATGGCTGCGAGCAACGCTGAAGCTGCCGGAGCCGGCCCGACCACGTCCACCTCTGCTGTCAGCGACTTGACTGGTCTCCACCACCGCCTGTGGCTGTGCTGGAGCGCTGTCCTCCAGTACGCCGAGTCGGAGGAGCGCGCGCGTATGGCCGCACACGACGTGGAGGCTGTCCCCGCCGCACTGCGGTAGCGCCAAGTGAGGTCTGTGTGGCATGTGTGTGTGCGTGTTGGGTGGAGGAGGGAGAAAGGGGGGGGAGGGGTGATGCCGCGGTCGCATCGATGTTCTTGAAGGTGTGACCAAACAAGAAAAAAAAAACCACCGCAATAAAGGAGGTCGGCGCTGCACGGTGCTTTCTGTATATCCGGTGCCCAACCCCCCTTTCCCAACCCCTCTTCCTTCGTCCCACCACGCCCCCCTCCGGTTTCTTTGTTTCTTGCTCTCTCTCTCTCTCGGGTTTCTTGCATCTACAGGAGGTTCAACGTTACCGTTATCGTGCTGACACAACAGAACTTCAAACAATGCACCAACCCTCCACCACCCACCGCCATGACAACAGTGGCACACACACACACACACACACACACACACACACAAACACAAACACACACACACACACATGCGCGTAGGCCTGTGATGCTTTCATAGTGATTCAGTGCTCTTTTTTTTCATTTTCGTGTGTCTTGGCGGCATCTCCGCCTATTGGTACACTGCGCCAGGCCCACACCGACCTCCGAACTCTTCGCTTGTCATCGTCTCCTTCCACCCCACTTTGCCCTTTCTCGCTCTCTCTTGCTGTTTTCCTCCCTCCCCTCGCCACAATCCCCCCCCCCCTCCCCTGTCTCCCCCTCCTTCCCCATCACCGTGGCAGGTCGTCGGCTCCCATCACTCCACACAGCCTTGTCGCTCTCCCCTCTCCCCCCCCTGACCCCCCCCACCCCCGTCTCCTACACGACCCAACACCACAGGGAGCATCCTCTAGTAGCCCCCCCCCCCTCCCCCCACTTCCTTCCCCTCCCTTCCTTTCTTGAGGTATTCACAGTAGCGTAGCCTAGTACTACTCCCTCCTACGCCTCCTCCTTCTTGAATATATCTTGTGTGTGTGTGTGTGGGTCTGTATGTGCGCACACCCATCACACGCACAGAGCACAAAATACAGAAGGGGTCTCCATCAAAAATCAACATCAACATTCAACAAAGACAGCATAGCCACAGCAGGATAGCCTGCGTAGTAGACGAGTGTCAAGGCCTTCTTCGAATTCTCTCTCCTTCTCTCCCCTCTCCTTCTGCTTCTCTCTTGTGCCCCCCCCCGTCCCTGCCCAAACTGCGCACAATCACTTGCATCGGACTTCCTTCGTTTTTCTTTCTTTGATCTCCTTCTTCATTTTCTTTTAGAACGCTCCTACACCGCCCCCACCCTGTCCCCTCTCCCTCCACCCATCCGCGCGCTTCGCCATCACACATAAGTGTCCGAGGCGATGCAAGCCTTTGCCAAGAACGCCTCCAAGGGGCTCAAGAGGGCGTACCGCCGGCACCGGCAGGCCTGCCTCATGGTCGCCACGGCGGTCGGCACGTACACGACGCTCAAGACAGCGCGTCTGCTGTACAACCTGTGGGCCACCGCGAGTGTCACGAACATGTTCCGCAGCCTGGAGGACGGCGTCGTGCACCTGTACATCCACCACCGCTGGTCACACGGGCCGAACTTGTTCCCGCACTGCGTCAAGGTAGAGTGCTTCTTACGGCTTGCAAGAATCCCGTATGTGGCGCACTTTACAAATGACGTCAGCATGTCCCCCAATGGGCGGCTGCCGTTCATTGTCCACAACGGCACGGTTCTCGCGGACGGCGAGTTCATCATCCAGTACCTCACCGAGACGCTGGGCGTGCGCATGAATGACGCGCTGACGCCGCAGGACCACGCCCGTGGACTGATGGTGCGGCGCATGGTGGAGACGTCCATCAACTACGGCCTGAACCGCACCACCTTTGTCGACTACCCGCGGTACATGGCGGATATGTTCTCGAAGGAGTACGCGCTGGAGCCGATCATGTCCAGCGTCCTCGTGCGTGGCATGCGGAACGCTACCATCCGTGTGCTGAACGCCGTTGGCTACGGCACGCTCTCACAGGAGCAGTACGAGGAGGAGTTTCTGCGGGATGTGCAGTCGCTGGAGACCTTGATACACGACAAGCCTTTCCTCTTCGGGGGTGCCCCAACCTCGTACGACTGCTCCGTCTATGCATGGCTGCAGGTGGCGCTGGAGTTTGGGCCTAACGGGACGGGGCTGACGTACCTCTACAACAGCACGACGCTGCGCAACTACGTGGAGCGGGTGTCGAAGCTAGCCTTCCCGGACTTCACCGAGCTGCGGACGGCGAAGGAGACGCAGCGGTACATCACGGCTGACTAGAAAGCCGGTGTGTGTCTGCGTGTCGGTGTTGTCTCCTCCTCCTTTCTGAGCTTCATGACCCCCCCCCCCCCCGTGTTGATCCACTCTTTCTTTTGTCTGTTTTTTACGTGGTGCCTTTGCTGCGCTTTGCGTTGTTCCTTCTGCACATGTGCATCTCCGTACGTCTCTCTCATCGTTGTCTGTTTTTGCAGTCGTTCACGCGAGTCTCCACACTCGCCAGCGCATCCACCTCGCACCCCGCACCCCGCACCCTTCCCTCGTCTGAGGCAGCATCCGCTGCTCAGCGTTGTGCGAACAACGAAACGCAGCCACTGCCACTACAAGGAGAGTACGCGCGTTCTCCTACCTACCGGCCCACCCTCGATCTACGCGCACGGCCATCATGGAGTGAAGCACTTCTCTTTCTTCCTTTCTTTCTTTCTCTCTCTCTCACTGTGTGTCTCTGTGCGATTGTCTCCGGTGTTGCACGTCGAGTTCTGAGTTGGCCTGGCACTGCATCTGCGTATGTGTTCTGTCGCTCCCCTCATCTTGCGCCGTCCTTTTTTTTTTCCTTCCCTTTTAATTCCTTTTCGCTTTGTCCCCTGCCGTCTTACCCACTTCCCCTCCCCTCCTCACCCCCCGTGGCCTTATGCTCGCACAATGCGGCCTTCCTCTCCTCTTCCTCCCCCTTCTCCTCCCTGCCCCGCTGTGACGTATTCCCTGTCCGCCCTTACACCTCTTCGTCTTCCTCCCGCCTCCGCTTTTATCATAACCATCACCACACACACACACACACACACACACACACACCACCGCCATCACACCCAAACCCAAAAAAAAAAGAATACACCCACCCATGAGCCCATTCACAGCACCCCAGACTCCATCAGAACTGTTCCCCCCCCCCTCCTCCCTTCCCCCCTTCCTCCTCCATGGATGTGTCGGCATCGAACATCTCTTGGCCGGCTCCACCTCTCTCTCTCTGCATGTGTGTGTGTGTGTGTGTGTGGGTGGGTGTGTGTGTGGGTGTGGTCACCGTATCGCCGCCCTCAATACTTCACTTTTTCTCTTTCTCTCTGTTCTTTCTTTTGGCTGATTTCTCCCAAGTTGCGCTGTCGTCGCCGTTGCGTGGTGCGTGGTGCGTGCGTGTGTGTGTGTGTGTGTGTGTGTGTGTGTGTGTGTGTGTGTGTGGTGGTTGCCGTGTTTCCATTAAATGCGACTCGCGAGCATGCACGTCAAGCTGCGCTTTCCTCTTATGTGTGAGGCAAGGTGTGCTCGCCCGAATGCATCTGTGCCTCTGTGTCTCTCTCTGTCTCTGTCTCTGTGTGAGTGCGAGTGTGTCTGTGGCTTTCCGCTGTCACGCCGACCCCTTCGTTGGCCTTCTTTCGCATCTTTACATTCTCCCCCCCTTCTTTCGACTCGTCGCCCCCCCACCCCCCCCCCCCCTTAACCCCTCCGTCTCGCCGATGCACACCGCAAGCACGGACATCTGGCGCAGGTCCGTCGGTCAGCCTGCGCTTGAGAACCAAAAAAAAAAGATGAAACAACGCGAAAAGCCAACGTCTGAAGCTGTACCACATAGAGGATCTTGAATCACCACATCACCACCTCTGCGCGGTGACTCCCGAAACAGCGATACACGCGAAGACGAGGAGCGTGCATGCGGGGGACTTGCCGTTGACGCCACACGCCCTGCCTTGGTGCATCACCGCATCTCTCCTACACTCCGTATATCTCTCTTTCTCGTCGACGTGTGTGTGTGTGTCTGTGTGTGCCTTCCTCTCCGGGTCTCTTTCTACTCTTTCTGTTACCCCTTCGCATCCCCCCCCCCCCCCCATAACACTACTCACAACGCTCCATGCCTTGCGCCTGCATACACACCTCGCACTCAGGGTTGCTGTCTCCCCCCCTCCCCGCTCCCCCCTCTCCCCGTCCCCCCCACAAATTATTCTTGCTTTCTTTTGTTTCTGTTTTTTCCCCTCCTCCCCCCGCCCCCGCCGTCATGAGCGCCACCGAGGCCGTCACTGCGACCGCCAGTGGCCCGTCCATACGCGAGTCCACCATCGCCATGACGAGGCGCCACGGCCCCAAGGTTGGACACCACACGCCCGGTGCCCACATCCTTGCCGCGGAGGAGCAGCAGCGGCTGGCGGCCGTACGCGCCGCCAACGGCGGACTCGCACCCGGGGAGCTGCGGCCGTCCATTCGCGAGTCCACCATCACCATGACGGAGCTGCACGGCCCCAAGACAGGCCATCACGTCCCGCCCAGCGAGCTCCCCGTCTCGCAGCGCCTTGTGCCGCAGGTGGACCGGCCGACGCACTACCCAGAGGGCCCCATCTACAAGACGAAGACACCTGCTGCTGCTGATGCTGCTGCTGAGGTACCCATGGTGGAGCCGCCCGTGAGCACTCCTCCTGCACCGACTGCACCGGAGGCAGCTCTGCCACAGCCCGATGCTCCGCAGCCGGCACACCCGCTCATCGGCGCGCCGCCCATTGCAGAGGAGCTCGTCACACGCGACGCTGCTGGCCTGCTGCCGTCTGTGCGCGAGTCGACTCTGGCCGTCACAAACGTCCACGGCCCCAAGACAGGCCACCACGTCCCACCCAGCGAACTCCCAGCAGCACAGACACTTGTGCCGCAGGTGGAGCGGTCGGTGCGGCAAATCGAACCAGCGGCGCCTGCGGAGGCAGGGGCGCTGGCGGCCCTCAGCCCGCTCACCGTGGAGCAGGTCGCCACCACCGCCTCCTCCTCAGCGTCCACCGCGGCTGCCGTCATGACCGCCGGGGCGACCGCAGCCGCTGCACCCATCGCGGCGGTCGACCTCGCCCCCACCCCCGCGGTGCCGGAGCTGGTGGTGCGGGGTGCGGACGGTCGGCTGCCGTCGGTGCGCGAGTCTACCATCGCCATGACGCGCAAGTACGGCCCGAAGCGGGCGAACCACGTGCCGCCTAGCGAGCTGAGCAAGCCGCGGCCGGCGACGGAGCCGCTGCGAGTGTCCGCCACAACTGCCAGCAGCGCCGACGTCGGTGAACGTAGCAAGGGGAGCGCGGCGCTGGCGATTCACGGTGGCACGCGGGCGACGAACTCCGGGTCATCGTCTCTGCTGGCCAAGCCGATGCGTGAGTGGGACGGGCAGGACATGCGGCAGGCGGCGAGCCAGGTGCTGGACAACAAGGTAGTCATGGGTGCCCTCGCCCTCGGCGCGGCCGCGCTGACCGTCTTCTCCGTGTACAAGGGTGTGGAGCTGTACAACCGCTACCGACTTGCGCAGAGCATCGCCGAGGTGGAGCGCGAGAAACCAACGGTGGTGCACCTCTACATCCACCGTCGCTCCCCGCTGGCGCCCAGCGTGTCCATTCCCTGCACGCGCATCGAGACACTGCTGCGGCTGGCGCACGTCCCGTACGAGGCGCACGTCCTCTCCGACGCCTCCGTCTCCCCCAACGGCGAGCTGCCCTTCATCGTCTTCAATGGACTGCGCGTGGCCGGGGCGCAGAACATCACCGACGCGCTGATGCGCGAGCTCGGGGTCAGCCTGGACCGCGACCTCTCCCGCGAGGACCAGGCGACCGGTGTGGCGCTGATGTCCGCGGTACAGTACAGCCTCACCCGCGGCTACCTGCGCTCTGTCCACGTGGACCGGCCGGATGTAATGCGGCCGTACTACAGCGAGATGAACCGAACCCCCGACTGGGTCACGCGCTTCGCCTTGCGGCGCATGAAGCGCCGACTCAGCGACGTGAACGACACGAGCGGCTACGCGCAGCTGACGGCCGAGCAGTACGTGCATGAGTTGCTGAAGGATGTCGTGGCGGTGGAGGCGCTGTTGGAGCACCACACCTACTTGTTCAGCAACGAGTTCCCGAGCTCGTACGACTGCGCCCTCTACGCGTGGTTGCTGCCGGTCGTCGCCATGGAGGATGCCGCGGAGGTGAACGAGGCCTTCGCGTACATTGTGGAGAGCGAGCTGCTCACGGTGTTTGTCCGGCGCATGACAGAGCTCGCATTTCCTGATCTTGACGAACTGGTCATCGGCAACCTCGAGTACGAGGACCTTAGCAGTGTCACGGACGGCGACTCCACCACGGGTGCTGCTGCTGCGGCGGGGCCGGACGGTGTGGCGCTGTCCTCCTTCCGCGCAGACCGCGGTATGTCGTCGTCGATGACGTCGAAGCGGCCCAGCTTGTTCGCTTCACTGGCGCGCGCGTCGCTGTCGCAGCCGCGGTCCTCGCATCACGCCGAGGATGCCGCTCACGACACGCTGAGCCAACACGAAGAGGAGGTGATGGCTGACGACGCGGCTGCTGCGGAGGTCGAGGTGACGCGTTCTTCGCAGCGGGAGGTGCTACTGCCAGGCGAGCGAGTGTGCGCTGCGTGAAAAACAAAAAAAACGGCGGGAAGCCGAGCCACACATGCGTGTGTTTTTTGCTTCTTCGTACGAACATCTTCTCTTCTGCTGCTCCTTCGCTCTTGTCCTTCTTTTTCTTTTTCTTCCCCCCCTCTGTGTCGTGTCTCTCAGCGATAGTCGCAGAGAAACATCGGTTTTGTTTCACGGTGCCGTGCCCACACGAGCGCGTTATCTCCCTCCCTCTCTCATCAAGTGACTCAACGTTGACTAGGTAGGGCAGCAAGCTAGCGGAGAGAGGGAAAGGGGTGTGTGTGTGTCTGTCTGCGTCTGTCTGTGTGTGGATCTCGGCACCCATCAAAAAAAAAATGAACATCGAAAAGAAAGAAAAAAGCGGCCAGCAATGTCTCCGTGGGTACGAGAACCAACCAGCGGGTTGATGTGGGAAAAAACGCCCGGGGGCGGGTAGGAGGCGGAGGAGGAGCCTGCACCCCCGGGCCGTGTGGTTCTTGCATAGCTTTCGCGGAGGGGTGCTGCTGCTGCTGCTTGTTACCGTAGTTGTAGCGAGGCGTTTGCTTCCCTGACGATATATTTCTTTCTGTTTTGCTTGCTTGCTTGTGTGTTTGTGTTTGCTCCTCTGTGCACGGCGGCGACTGGGTCTACGTGCGCAGTCCAGACAGGGAAAAAACACAGCCTCAATGATAGACGTAGTAGTTCCTTCCGTGACCTGAACTTTGCGTGCTTCTTTCTTTTTTTCCCCTCTCCCTCTCGTGTCCTTGAGCGTCGCTTCCCCCCCCTCTGTTGTGCAACACACACGCTGAAGTGCTGCCCCCCCCCCCCCCCCCCCCCAATCTGGAGTGCCTAGACGTGCACATGTCGGTCTGTGTGTGTCTGTGTGTCTGTGTGTCTGTGTGTCTGTGTGTCCAGATTCAACGAACGCATGTCTCTGCAGCGCTGATGACCTTCGAGACAAACATCCAAACAAAAAAACACCAAAAGAACAAAAAACAAGAGTATTCCCCACCCCACCTTATCTCTCCCTTCTTTTCTTTTTCGAGGAGGATCTTTCAATTTTTTTTTTCCTGCTTGGCGTTGTAGTCGCGTCACATGACAGACTTCTTCGTCGTTCCCGTTTGATGCTTTGCGTTGTCAAGTCGCTGCGCCCCTCCCTTCCCCCCCTCCACTCACGCCTTCTCTGTTTTTTTTTTCTTTCTTCTTTGTGCTCTCATCTCTATGCCGCATGGGGCACGGGGGGGGGGAGATCTTGATGGCTGCAAGCGGCAAGCAGCGGTGCACCCAGTAAGGCGGAAAGGAGTTGTCTAGGCGTTGCAGCACCGAGCTCTTGATCGTACGCGCTGTCGTCGTACTTCTGTGCCGTTCTTCTCGATCTTCTTCCTCCTTTCGCATCCACCACCTTTCACACCCCTTGATGGCCCATGACGGAGGCCGTCCGTTGGTTGGTGCCGGCTGTACTTTGCGCAGACCTAACCCCGAGCCAGTTGAATCTACGCGCACCCGGAGTACGGCCACCTCGTGAGGTAATTGCCTTGTCTCTACACACACCCACACACACACACGGGCATGTCGGCGCGCACGACTGTGTCGTGTAGGCGGTGATGGTAGTCGTAGCTTGCGACGATTTCGCGAGTAGGACTATGCTGACGTATGTGTGTATGTGTGTGTGGGTGTCCATGCCCGGCTCATCCGACTCTCTTTTTATTTTTCCCCTCTTTGTGTTTATGCCGCTTTATCTACGCCTCCCTCACTCCCCCACCTGACCTGCAGGTGCGCACGAAGTCGGCTGCGCCAACATGGCCACACAAATCCGGTGCCTTTCTCCCTCCTTCCCCCCATCCCCCTCTTCACCCCCCCTCCCGTGCTCTCCCGAACCCACCTCTTCCATCCCTCCGTAACATCAGCGAGGCACACGCGCCTCTTAGTGATTTTGTAGCTCCTGCTTTCCTGCGCGCGTATCCTCACAAAGGACGGTCGTCCCTCAGACGCACCCTTTCACAGTACCTCAAAACAAAAAAAACACGTGACCAAACACACCCACGCAACATGCTGATGAGGGCCGCGTGAAGATGGGAAGTGCCGCACTGATTTGTGGTCCACACGCATAGCGTGGCTATGCTCGCGGTGACGCCCCTGCGTCACATCCACACGCGCGCACACACACACACGCAACCAATAATTATCGGGGTCTGCTCCACGCGCAGAGGCACGGATAGGGAATGCGATGTGCAAGGTGCCCCCCCCCCCCCCGGCACTGGCACGGGCTGCCTTCTCGATGGCGCTTGTGCTGGTTGCTGTCTCTTTCTCGAGGTCCTCCCTAGGCGGGCGGCACTGGCGCGCGCCGTACGACGGATCTGCACACAGGCAAGAAGAGGGCTGTCGTGCAATCTTGGGTTGTCTTCTCACTGCATTCACGCCTAGCTTTCCGTTCCTCCCTCTCTTTTCCCAACACACCCACACACACACACACACACACACACACACACACTGCCCCTCAGGAACCCCGATCTCCTACCCTTCATCCCCCTTCCCCCCACCCTCACCTCTCCATCTCTCTCTCTCTCGCTCTTCCCAGAGACAGCTTTGTGTGTTTTCTTTGTAGACGAATTTCACCTCCCTCCCCCCTCCCCCCGCTCTGCTACCCCCCCCCCCCTGTTACAGTTCTACTTGGCATCGCTCTCCCCTTTCACCGGCACAGGCAACCATGTCGAGTCAGCAGGCAGTCAACGATGCGGCGGCTGAGGCGATGCGCCGCGCCGACAACGCCGGGGCCCCGGAGCACTCGACCGAAGCACCGAGCAGTGCCCCGCATCAGCACCACGAGCACCATAGTCAACAGCAGATCAACGAGGCCGCCGCGGAGGCGATGCGCAAGGCAGACACGGCCTACGACGAGGGTAACAACTAGAGAAACAAAAACAACAAAAAAAAGGTGTACCACAGGGAGTAGCGAACGTACGCGGCAGGGGCTGACGTGCGCTTCTACGTCTTTCCCTACCCCCTCTTCTCTTCTTCCTTGTTGCCGCTCCCCAGGCGCCACGGAGGGGAGCGGCTGCGCGGCAAGGAAGACTGCGAAGGCACCACGTCACGATGCTTTCCTTCTCCTCCCCTTCCCCCCTCTCCCTTGCCTTTTCGTATTATTGTGCGCCATTGCGTCGTCGTCTTCACGCTCGCACGCCATCCATCCATCCACCTGCCGAGCTTCGTCTGTCTCTCGTTATTAAACTCTGCGCACACCGTCATCATCTTTTTTCTGGCTCTGTTTTGTTTTCGCTGTTTTCCTTGACGTGTCATGACTGCCTTTTTACCCACCGCCCCGCGTCTGCGACCGCCACGTCGGCATCTTTCTCTCTCTCGTTCCCTCCCTCCCTCTCTTGAAGCTCGCTGCCCCCGCTCCCCGGACACCGAACACCGGTGCCATCTTTGAGCCCTCGCACTCCATCAAGTTGGGCCACCATGACGCTCCTGTTTGACCTCCCTACATGCACGTGCTTGCCGAACTGCTGCGTCGCGGTCGTATACAGAAGGCACGTGTGTGGGCATCACGCAGAGCTGTCCTCGTCCGCCGCTATACCCCCCCCTCCCCTCCCCTTCCACTGTCTTTGCCCTTACGGTTTGCCATCGCCATGCGCTGCACTCATGCTGATGTGTTTTTTCTTCATTTTCACTCAGCCGACACGGACACGGAGAGAGGCGGGGAAATGGAGGGGGGAAGGGCTCCGTGATGCCCCCTGCAAGCAACTTGTAGGGGGCTCTCGTCACCCTCTCCCTTTCCCTCCCCCCTTTCTCTCCACACGCTCCGTTGGAGAAAGCAAGTGCGAAGGTCTCAAGGGAGCCTGATGTGCTCAACACTGCCTGTGGCGCACAGAGAGAGAGAGAGATTGAACAAAAAGAAACGAAAAGAGAAAAAAAAACAACAAAACACCGCGGCGTTGATCCATGTGAGATGGAGAGGGCTGTCCCTCTCTCTCTCTCTCTCTGTGCTTGGTGAGGGGAGGTGGTTACACACACACACACACACACACGATGAGGTGCGATGGAGGAAGAAGAAGGAAACGTACGACTTGGCACGTTGGCTCGTCCTTTCTGGTAGCGGGCATCATGCCATGCCCCCTCCCCCCCTCTGACCAACTCTCTCACTCTCACTCTCTCTCACACATACACACACACACACACACACACACACACATAAGAAGGTGCCGCTGTTTTTTTTGTGTTGTGGCCTGCAGCTCGTCTCTCTCTCTCTGTCAAAAAATCCCCACATCTCCCTTCACACTTCGCTCGTCTGCTCTTTCCAGAACACACACTTACACACACACACACACACACACACTCACATACACTTCCATACATACGTCGGTGGTTCCAGCTCTATTCGAAGCTCTTTTTTTTTTTTCTAATTGCTCCGCATCCACACAGAAAGAAGCACTGTGCTCATTACAGCATTGGCGTAGGCAATCGCACGGAGTCACCTTCCACCCCCCTCTCACCGTGCACGTACCCCCGGTAGCTTCTCCGATGTCGGCAAGACCCGCCACGGCCAGCACCGCGCCGATGCCGGCGGGCAGCAAGCAGCTCTTCACGGTGGAGGAGTTTTACCCCGTGTACTTCTCTGCGTGGGAGCGGGAAACGGGACTGTGCAGCATCTGCTGCAATCAGGTCGAGGGCCCCTGCGTCGTGTGCCAGAGCAACGCGGAGGCAACGTCAGCGGAGTGCAGCATCACATGGGGGGAGTGCGGACATGCCTTTCACACGCACTGCATTGAGAAGTGGCTCAAGACGCGTCCGGTCTGCCCACTCGACAACAAGGAGTGGAAGGACCGCTCCGACTGGAACACCTCCGCAGCCGTCTGAGATGAAGCGACGAAGAGAGAGGGCCGGAAAGAAGGAGGAGGAGAGGGGGAGGGGACGTTGCGAGGGTCTACTGCAACACCCTCACCACAGGCCTTGGCCCCCCCCCCCCCCCCGCTCCCCCGCTCCCCCGCCTCGTTCTCTCAGGCATTCTTACACCGTGTTTCCCGTTTGCCGCTACGCGACGACGCTATTTCCTTGCTGCTGGTGCCCACAGGCACACACACATGCACACACACGCAAGCGTACCCACGTGCTTCGTGTAGAGCAAGTTTGACGGTTTGTTGTGTCTACCAGGCAGGCGTTTTTCTTTCTCGATGGAGTGACACAAGAGAAAAAAAAAAGCAGACAAGAAGATCAGCGTTGCGCTCTCTTTGCCGCAGTCATGGCTGAGCGAGAGGGGAGGGGGAGGTGACGGGGGAAGCGTCTGCGGGACTCCTCTCACCTCCCTCTCCAACAGCCTCTCGCCGTCCTGCCGTGATGGCCATCACGCATTCACGTCCCTGCAGTAGACGGGGGGCTTGAGGTCCGCCACGCTGTGCTGTCACACAGCCACACGCCACGGCACGGCGCTGCTTGCCATGTCCAAGGCTCACGGCACCACAGCGTCTTTTTCCACCTGCACCGTCCCTCTCGTCCACTTACTCATCCGACCTCCGTCTCCACCTCCCTCCCATCCCCCCCCCTTTCCTTTCCTCACCAACACCCACGCCCTCGCACGTTCTTCCATTGCCTACACAGCGCTGTCCAGACACGGCCACACAAATAGAGAGAGGGAGAGAACGGAAACACATTCACGTACGTCTCGCTCCCACCACCACCGCCACCTCCTTCTTCTTCATAGTTGCTGGAAGGAAAGCTCAGCACACCACCTTTCTCACCACAACAACGCCCCCCCCCCCCCCCCCTGCAAAGAACAACAGACCGCGTCCACGTGTGAGCGACGTCAAAAAAAGCATAATCGAACTCACACTTGGTGCACCTCGTGGCTTTCATATCCTCCCTCCCCTCCTCCCCGCCCCCCCCACACACACACACAGCATAGGGCATCCTTGTTTTGTTTTCGTCACACACCCCACCGTCTCCACCCCACCGGACACATACACACACACACACACAGACACATCACACACAAAGAGAGCACGTTGTGTAGGATGGGCCACTTCGGACACGCGCTAAGTCACGTGAGGGAGTCCACGCGCAACGCGGCGGAGCATGTGCGCCGACGCATCTTTCCGCGCGCCGAGGAGGAGAGTGCCAAGAAGGCCGAGCGTGCCCGCCTGCGCCTGACACCGACGCAGCGGCGAGTGGCGCTTGGCGCGGCCGCGCTGGCCGGCGTCGCGGTCGTCTACGTCACCGTCTCGCGCGTCGTCACGCTGCTGGAGCGGCGGCGGCGGCTCAAGCTCCTGCGCGAGTGTGACGAGAAGGAGAATGAGCTGGTGCTGTTCATTCTGCCGCGCTCCCCGTGGGCGCCGACTCTCTCGCCGATGGGCACCCGCTACGAGGCAATCTTGCGCGCGAACGGCATCCCGTACCGCGCCATTGAAACCATCGATCCCTACGGCGCCCCGCACGGCGAGCTGCCGTTCATTGTTTACAAGCGGCGGCGCGTCGACACGGCGCAGGAGATGATGGAGTTCGTGACGAGCGAGTTCGACCTTGTCACCGACGTGGACCTCGAGCGGGATGACCGAGCCGTCGGGGCGGCGCTGCGCCGCACGCTGCAGTACAGCATGGAGCGCTTCCTCTACCGCATCGCCTTCATTGACCACCCCGAGCTCGCGGTGGCGCAGATCACCCGTGCGCTGCACATCTCGCCGCTGCGCGCGCGCTTGGCCGTGCGCAGCTACGCCAAGACGCTGCGGGAGCGGCTGTCGATGACGGCCTATGGGGCGCTTGTGAAGGAGCAGTACGAGAATGAGTTTCTGCAGGACTGCGAGGCGGTCGAGGCACAGATCGGCACGAAGAGGTATCTCTTCAACGACACGAACATCACCACCTACGACTGCGCCGTCTACTCGCTGCTCGTCCCCTTCGCGTACATGGGAAAGTACACCGCCCTGAGCCCGGCGTACTCGGCTGTGGCAGACAGCGAGGTGTTGATGAGCTACATCACCCGCATCTCGAAGGAGCTGTTCGCCGATGTCAGCTCCGGCTTCGACGTGGCCAACATCTGCGACATTACCACGTCGGTTACATCCAGCGCCACAGAGGAGGAAGAGGAGGATGGGGATGGCGCGAACGGAGAGGAAGGGCCGGCGGAGGACGCGGCGGATGCGGAGGCGGAGGCTGCGGAGGATGCGAGCGCCGATGCTGCAGCAGTGAAAGGTCCTCAGGCTTCTTCTCTCGCCTCTCCACCAGCCCCAGCAGCAGCCCCAGCCCAAGCACCAGCCCCAGCAGCAGCCTCAGCCCAAGCAACAGCCCCCGCCCCCGCAGCAGCATCCCCAGCCCCAGTGCAGGCGCCAACGACAGCGACACCTGCAGCAGGACAGCAGGGGAAGGATGCGACCCAGGCATGAGCTGTTCGCAAGCCAGTCAAGCGTGCCGGCTCGGCAAAGTGAGGCCCAACTCTGTACGTGGGGTGCTGTGCTTGGTGTGAGCCATGTGGGGGGGGGGAAGGGGAAGGGGAAGGAGGGGGGCAGGATGTGCCGAGCTGCGAGGGGAGTGTGTGTGTGTATTGGCTCGTTCACATAGAGGACCCTCGATCGCCGTTCACACGGGGATGCTCTTTCCTTTTTTTTTTCTTCTCTCTCGCGTCTGGCAACGCCGCCTGAGACTCTGCTTCCTCTCCGTCTCCCTCTCCCTCTCTCCCTCTCTCCCTCTCCCTCGCATTTGACGATCTGTATAATGTACACCAAGCCCTCCCCCCTCCCCCCTTCCCTTCCCCTTTCTCCCCTCCCCCCACTCTCCCCCCCCTTGTAAGTTACTCAGCTCCTTCGTGTTGCACCATGCAACGCATCGAGGAGGGGGGGGGGCGGGGACGGGGGGCGGAGTCGAAACCTTCAGCAGCGGCGTAAACAACGACGACGACGACAACAAGAACAAAAAAGAAGAGTATTACTGATGTGAGGCGCTTTACACAGAGGAGGAGAGATGCGAGGTGGGCGGGGCATCGTGCATGACGCGTTGCCACTCTCCGTGTACCGCCTCGGCCAGTACAAGACGTCTCCTGGCTTTCCGCATCACGCTGTGCAGTGCCGCTCGTTGCATTACCCTCGCTTATCATGTAGCGCGTTACGGAGTTCCCCCTCCCCCTTCCTCTCAGGCTGCATCACGTGGCGCTTTCGCCCGCTCTCTCACTCTCTCTATCTGTGTCGTCGTCGTCGTCGTCCCTTCACCTCTCATAAAATCCCTTCTTCATTCCCCTCACACACGCACACGCACACGCACACGCACGTGCCTCCTGTCTACCGTGACCGCTGGCCATGTAGCAACAACAACAAAAACAAAAACAGAAGCGGTAGCCACAAAACACAAAACCAACAGAGGAGAAAATAATAAAAAAGGAAAAGGAGAGGTGGTCGCTAGTTGCACGCTTCCCAAACTCCTCTGCTCGTGCACGAAGCTCGTTCACCGCCCCTCCCTCCCTCCCTCTATCCCCTCCCCTCTCTATCGCTCTCTGTGTGCATGTGCTTGCGTGTGCCAACCTGACTAGAACAAAGAACGGCGGCAACTCGAGCCTTTTTTTTCTCTTTTGCCCCTTAGCTGCCCCCTTCCATCAAAAAACAACAACAAAAAACACAATCTGACAGATTTACACACACACACACACACACACACACACATCAGCAAGATTGACCGCGAAGACAAACCCCACGTCAAACCGTTGTGCTGTCGCTCCAGAGTGTGCCGAGGATTCTGTGTTCATCTTTTCTTCTTTTCTTTTGATTTGTTTGCTTGTTGATCCCCTTCTCCCTTTTCACACGGCGCGAGAGAAGAACGCTCCGTGGGCCTGTCTTAGTCAGGTCGTCTCTCTCCCGCCCCTCCTGTCCTCTCTATCGCTGTCTCGCTCTCTGGCTCTAATCATCTCCCACTTAACGATATTTACCATCCACGTTGTCCATCCCTTCCTCTCTCTCCCCTTTACACACCCCACCCGTCACTCTCACCCACCCAGACAGACACACACACACACACACACACACTTTCTTTCTCTCTTTCAGTGTGTGTGTCTGTGTGTGTGTCTTGTCACATTCCATCATCACGTCCGTTTTTCCATTCACCCATCTCATCTCTCCTTTTTTTTTTCTGCCTCTTTACAGTGTCACAGAGGTGTACACACCAAACTTAACGCTCTTCTCCATTGCCTCTCTGGCTGTCTCTCTGGCTGTGTCTGTGTCCGTGTCTGTGTCCGTGTCTGCGTCTGGCAGTGTGCTTTTATCTCATTGCTTCTTTCTCTCCCCTTTGATCTCTTGTGCTTCTCACTTTCCTTTTTTTGTTTGTTTTCCCCACCCTCTCTCGACAGCCTGACCTTCTCCCCCTTGAACGTCTTTGCCCTTCCTTGCCCCCTTCAACTCCCTCCCCCACTCCCCCCCCCCCGCTCGGACTCTCCTTGCGTGTGGTGTGGCAGGTGTGTCCAGGGTCTGTTGGACTGCGCTGCCCTCCATCAAAAAAAAAAAGAATTTCTTTCTTTCTCTCTTTTTCCTTGGCTTTACACTGGCTCGCTTGCTCTGCGTTCGTCTCGTACTTTTTTTCTCCCTTCTTGTCTCTGCGTTGTGTCGTGGTGCTCGAGCTGGTCGCTGCTCACACAGTCTCACACACAGACACAGACACACACATCATCCCATTCTTTTTTTCCCCCCGCACCTCCCTTCCTTCCACGTACGCCGTCACTCACCTGTGTCTGTGAGTTTTTTTTGGGGCGGTACTGTCTTTGTGCTTCTTTCCTTTTTTTTTTGTCTCGTCTTCCTTCAGTTCAGCGGCCCTCAGCACCGTGCGTGCGACCATGAGCGGCTTAGCTCCGTCCGTGTCCCCATCGGCGGACGTCGTGAGTGACTTCACGCTCCCACGGCGGTTCTTCATCGCCGGTGCCGTGTGCCTGACCGCACTGAAGCTGGCCTCGCAGTGCTACCACCACTACCAGCTTTACGAGGTGGACCGGCTGGTGCGCTACATCACAGAGCTTCAGGCTGAAGAACAAGAGGCTACTGCTGCTGATGCACGTGTGAAGGCCACATCGTCCTCTTTACTCGAGCGCACCAAGGAGAACGCACCAGCCGCACCACCGAGCTCGCCGCTGCCCCTACGCCCGCACCTCGCTGTCCCGCTACCGCTGGGGGCACACATGGGCGAGGACAGCACCGCAGACACTCCCGGCGCCGTACTCTCAAAGTTCGAGGGTGGTCCCGGCATCTCCCCGCGGTCTCGCCACGCCTCCTCCGTCGTCACCCGTCCCCTGCAGGACTCCACCAGCGACACCGCCATCACCACCACCACCGACTCCATTGTTTCGTCTGCCGTGCCATCGTCGTACTCGGCAGTGACCATCACGATGGCGTCCACCCCGTCCACGCAAAGCCCGTCCTGCGGCCTAAGCACCTCGATGGAAACGCGCGATTCCAAGAACGGTTGCGGCGGCTGCGGCAGCGCCGCGGAGTCACCGAGAGCCGCTCCGCGACCCGGCGACGGTCTCGTCACCGCAGCAGATCCGGCAGCGGTAAGCTGCGGCGCAACGGTGGACGTGTCTGCCACGCACGTAGCCGCCCGATCGCACCCTCCGTGCCCAGGCTCGGCGGCGCACGCTGGTGGTGCGGCCTCTGTCGGCGCGGCAGCGGTGGACCCCTCTGTGCCGCCGCCTCCACCCCGCACGCCCCGTGTCCACCTCTTCATCCAGCCCCGCTGGGCCCTCGCTCCGAGCGTCTCCCCGCCGTGCACGAAGTGGGAAACGTTTCTTCGCCTCCACCGCATCCCGTACCTGGTGCATGAGGTACACGTGCTCCGCAGCGACCCGCCCCAGGCCCACGCCACCGACGTCCCGCAGCAGCTGCAGCAGGAGTCGCACGGCAACCGGAGGACCTCGGCCAGCTCGCGGCAGAGCCGCGGCAGCGCAGGAGAAGGGGCAGCCGACGCATCCGCTGTGGACCAGGACAACCACGGTGGCGGGGAGGCGGAGACGGAGGGGCACTCCGTCGCGGAACAGGAGACATGTGATGACGGTTCCTTCGCTGCGGTTTTGACTGAAACCAGCAAGACGCAGCGCGCCATGCACCGAGCCGAGCTGGCGCTGCGGCGGCTCGTGCCGCCCGAGCTGCTGCCGAGTCACCTGCGCACGCAGTACCCGATTCCATTCCTCGTGGTTGATGGGCAGGTGCTGCGTGGCTCCTTCGCCGACGTTGTGGCGCAGCTGACGGCGCGCGGACTGATGAGCGCTGTCTGGGCCCCGCGTGAAAGCGTCGGTCCGAGCGCACACACCTGTGAATACCACCCAGCGCTCCCAGGTCCCGCAGCGGCGAGTGCCAGCGGCGTCGCTGCCACGTCGGCCTCCGTTGCCGTTCTCAGCGCTGACGAGCAGCGTGCGGTGGGACAGGCGGTGGAGCGGACGGCGGAGTACACGCTGCGCATCCTGTACGACGTTGGCCTCGTGCTGGAGGGCACCTCGGTGTTCAGCCACTACATCGCACAGGTGTGGCGGGGGCAGGAGCACTGGGACCTCTTCCAGGTCCGCAGCAGGTTCGTCCACGCGTGGCTCGCCATGCCGTTTCTCTCGGTGCTCAAGGTCGACGCAGAGCGTGGCCTGGCGGCGCACGAGCTCGGCGGCCTGACGCGGCAGCAACTGTACGAGAGCCTCCAGAGCGACCTCATCTCGCTCGAGCAGCTCCTCGTTGCCTCCTCCAGCCCCGTTCCCTCACGGCGACCGTCAGCGCAGGCGTCCGTCACCCACCGCAGCGATCATCGCCACGGCGACTCGACTCTGTCACCGTCTCCGGTGCCCCCATCTCCAGCGAAACGCTACCGACACGACGAGCAAGGTGATGCGGGGGGTGCGGCTGCGGGTGCGGTGAGTGAAGAGGCGGAGCCGGTGGAGGTGTCCTACCTGCTGGGCAGCGAGCCCGGCCCGCAGGACTGTGCTCTGTACGCGTACCTCCTCGCGATTCTCCGCCTGAAACCACTGGACATCGCCTGCATCAACAACCCCAACTTCAACTACATCTACGAGAGCGCCGTCTTCCATGCCTTTGTGCAGCGCATGACGGCCGAGGCGTTCCCCGATCTAGAGACGGTGCTCCACCCTCAGCGGCCCACGAGCGTGACGGTGCAGATCCTCAAGCTCGGCTGGGCGGGCATCACGACGTGTGCTGCAGAGGCGGTAACGGCGGCACGGTCCAGCGCGGGTCAAATGGGCTCTGTCACAGACGCCGTTGCGTACGCTGAAGCGCCTGCACCTGAGCGCATCACAGCAGCTTCAGCGTGGTGGTCGTGCGGTGCGGGCGGGCATGTGCGCCAGCGCGGCGGCGACGGCGAGCGCGCTGCGTGCCAGCCATCAGTGCTGGCCGACTGCGCAATGTACTCTCGCACCCTGCGCCGTCGCGGCAGTCTGGATGACTTCACGGACGCGGATGCGGAGGCTGACGTAATGCTGATGCCATCTCCCGATGCCGGTGTCGATGTTGATGCTCCTCCTGCTGCTGCTGCTGCCGTTGGAGCTGCCACCACGTCGTCCACCGCTGCGCTGTCGGCGCACTGGGGAGATCATAGTCTGAGCAACAGGAGCGAGGCCGCCCCGATGCATGAGCTGGTCGTGGTCACGCCAGTGCTCGCCGTAACACCGCCGTTGGTGCCGTCGCCGACAGCAGTGTATCACAGTGACGAGGCCTCGGGGGTGGTGCCTCGTGCAGCGCCAACAGCGCGGCCAATGAGCATGTGTGACCCCCCACCAGTTCATGCGACGCCACCAGCGGCACTCCGTGACGAGGCAGAGACGACGGTGGCACCGCTGCCGCTGCGGCAGACGCATGTGCCGCTCATGACCGCGGCAGCGGCAGAGCGGGATGATGTGGTGAGGTCGCCACTGCCGCAGCCGCCAACACCGGAGCTGCTGGTAGCCGCTGCTGCTGCTGTGCCTCTGCCTACGGAGCGCCACGGGGTCCATGTGGAGGCGCCACGCCACGCCCCACACCCGCCGGTGTCGTCCACTTCCTTTTCGACAACGCCAGAGGGCACCACAGCCACCGTCGCCGATACGGCGACGACGGACCCCACCGCCGCCGGCCCGCGATCGCCGCGTAGCCTCACCTCGGGCACTTATGCGAGGCGCGAGGTGCCATTGCAGTCGGGTGGGGAGACGAAGGATGCAGACGTGACAGAGTGCTCGCCGTCGGCTGCAGAGGAAAGAGCCGGGGAAGGGGAGATGCCGGACATGCCTGCCGTGCTGCCAGTGTCGGAGGCGGAGGTGGGGGCGGCACGTGATGGGGTGGAAGTGGAGGCGCGGGCCGCACACCGTGATGCGAGCAGCCACCCCGTGCAGTTCTCGCCGTACCGGGCAGAGGCCACCCCGTCACAGCCGCGGCCCTCGTCGCCGCTCTCCGACACCTTCCCACTGTCCGCCGCACCCGCAGCGGCACAGCCTTCAGAGGAAGCACTGCCGCATACGACGCATCAACAGGAGGAGGAGGAGGAGGGGGAGGGAGGGGCACCGGAGGCGCTGCTCTACGCGGTGCCGAGAAGCTTCCACGACGAGTGCGCCAAGCCTCCGGCCCCTTTGGAAGCTGCGGACATCACTCGCGAGCCGCCACCAGACCCGGAGGCCGACGTGAGCGGAGACGATGAGGGGCAGCGCGAAGGCAGTGATGACGTGCCCAGCCCGTCTTGCGAGGATGCAGCGGAGAGCGTGGACGCCCCAAGCGTCACCCCCAGCCGTGACTCCTCGTCGGTGGACCGCCTCTCAGCGTCCTCGCCGTCGCCGTCGCCGGCGGTCTCGTCGCCGTACAGCCCGCGTCGGCAGCAGCTTTCGCTGTCGACCCTGCAGCCGCGCAAGCGCCGCGCCGCCGCAACGCCCCCGTCCGCCTCCCGCATCACCGCCTCACCGCCAGTGCCGCCGCCCGTCGTCGCCACCCCAAGTGTGCGCCGCTCCATCTGCGCTGATGACGGGCGGCCACACCCAACCTGGCGTGTGAAGCCGCAGCGCAGCTCGGTGTCACTAGACAGCTACCCCCGTCGTGCCTCACCCATCCAGCCCAAGTTGACCAAGGCGTCGCCGGTGCGAAGCTCACGCGAAGGGAGCAGCCCAGCCGCCACGGCCATGCCGGCGGAGCGGACGACGCTGATCCGGAAGCAGCGACCCAGCACTGCGGACGGTGAGATGCTCTAGACGAGCTGACACACACTGGAGTGCGACGAGGGCCGTAAGTGGGTGTTTGTGTGTGTGTGTGTCTTTGTGCCACTATGTGAAGGCTGCATCGGCTGAGGCACGTCTTGTTTTGTACGTCTGCGCCCGTTGGACTTGTAGAGTCCTGCTCCCCCTTTTTTCACCCCCCCCTCCTGTCTCTTTCCAGGCCTTCCCCCCCTCGGCGATGGCTCTGCTGATCGACGTAGGTTCACGCCACCCAACAAGCCTCGTCCCGCTTTCCCACCAGGGAACTAACTTTGTGAGGACGGTGCGACGTCGCGTGACGCGTCCATGCGCGTTCCTCACGACGACATCGAGCAGTGCCACAAACCCCCACCCCCCCTCCTCCCCTCCCTTCTTCCCCCCAACTGCTCACGCTGCACCCTCGACCAGTCCTACTCTTCCCCCTCCTCCTCCTCCTCCCCCACACCCGCACACCCACATCCGTCCATCAAGATCTGCTTTGGTTTTTTTTTTATGATTCGAACGTAGTAGCACGTCGAAGCCCCCCTCCCCCTCTCCCCCCTCGCCCCACCCCCCACCCCATCATCACCGCCCTTCTTTCCTTTCCCTCTCTTGTAGTACCTTGTAGCGTGCAGGCGTCTCTTTCTCTGACTCTCTCTCTCGCTCCTCCATCGCCAGCAATACACCAACGGATACATCTTCTCTTAAACACTCCCTCCGTCGCGTTGTGTGCGCACGTGTAAGTGCGGCCCTCGATATCACAGATAGTACGATCAATCTTTCCTTCTTTGTTCTTATTTTTCATTTCCCTTTTCTTTTTTGGTGATCTTCTTTACATACACAAAACAATAACACCACCACCTCACGGCCCCACTACCTTGACACGATGCTTCGCCGCACCTTTACCCGGTTGGCGCTGAGCCGCGCCTACCCGGTGATTGATCACACGTACGACTGCGTCGTCGTGGGTGCCGGCGGTTCGGGCCTGCGCGCGGCGATGGGTGTCGCGGCCTCCGGCTACGACGTGGCCTGCATCTCCAAGCTGTACCCCTCCCGCTCCCACACCATCGCCGCGCAGGGTGGCATCAACGCGGCGCTGGCCAACTGCGAGGAGGACGACTGGCGCTGGCACGTGTACGACACTGTGAAGGGCTCCGACTGGCTCGGGGACCAGGATGCGATCCAGTACATGTGCCAGGAGGCGCCGTGCGTCGTGTCGGAGCTGGAGAGTATGGGGCTGCCGTTCCTGCGCACCAAGGACGGTTTCATCTACCAGCGTGCCTTTGGTGGCCAGTCAATCCACTACGGCGGCAAGCAGGCCCGTCGCACGTGCGCCGCGTCGGACCGCACCGGGCACGCCATGCTGCACACCCTCTACGGCCAGTCCTTCCAGTACGGCGTGAACTTCTACAACGAGTACTACTGCCTCGACCTCATCATGGAGGAGGGGTGCTGCCGCGGCGTCATGGCCATGAGCATCGACGACGGCACCATCCACCGCTTCAAGTCCAAGTACACGATCCTGTGCACCGGCGGCTACGGCCGCGTGTACTTCACCACGACAAGCGCCAAGAGCTGCACCGGCGACGGCACGGCGATGGTGGCGCGCGCTGGTCTGCCGTCGGAGGACATGGAATTCGTCCAGTTCCACCCCACGGGCATCTATGGCCCGGGTGTGCTCATCACGGAGGGCGCGCGTGGTGAGGGCGGCTACCTGGTGAACAGCGAGGGCGAGCGCTTCATGGAGCGCTACGCGCCGAAGGCGAAGGACCTGGCCTCGCGCGATGTGGTGTCGCGTGCCATCACGATGGAGATCCTGGCTGGCCGTGGGTGCGGCCCGAAGAAGGACCACGTCCTGCTGCAGCTCCACCACCTCGACCCCACCACGCTGCACAAGAAGCTGCCGGGCATCTCCGAGAGCGCGCACATTTTCGCCGGCGTCGACGTCACGAAGGAGCCGATCCCGATTGTGCCAACCGTGCACTACTCCATGGGCGGCGTGCCGACGCTGTGGACGGGCGAGGTGATCAGCCCACGCAACGGCGATGACAACGCGATCGTGCCCGGCCTCCTGGCCGCTGGCGAGTGCGCGTGTGCCAGCGTGCACGGCGCCAACCGCCTCGGCGCCAACTCGCTGCTGGACATCGTCGTTTTTGGGAAGTCCTGCGCGAACACCGTCATCTTCAACCTGACGAAGGAGGGCCGCAAGCAGCCGGAGCTGCGCGCCGACGCCGGCGAGGCGTCGATCGCCGACCTCGACCGCATCCTCAATAACAAGGGCGACATCCCGATTGCCCGCATCCGCGAGCGCATGAAGGAGACGATGGCGCTCTACGCCGCGGTGTTCCGCACGGAGGATAGCATGCAGACCGGCAAGAGGATCATCGAGGAGTGCTACCGCGACTTCTCGCACGCCCTGGTGCACGACAAGTCGCCTGTGTGGAACAGCAACCTCATCGAGGCCCTCGAGCTGCGCAACTTGCTGACGAACGCCATGATGACGATCAGCGGCGGTGTTGTGCGCAAGGAGAGCCGTGGCGCCCACGCACGCGACGACTACCCTGACCGTGACGACCACCACTGGATGAAGCACACGCTTGCCTACCTCGACGACGCGAGCGGCAAGGTGCGCCTCGCGTACCGGCCGGTGCACATGGAGATGCTCACGAACGAAGTGGAGACCTTCCCGCCGGCGAAGCGTGTGTACTAGGGAGCTCTGTGTGTGTGCCATGGCGGAGAGGGAGAGGACTGGCTAGCGAGAGAGGGAGAAGGAGAAGGTCGGCGAGAGGCTTGTGTGTCTGTGTGTGCACACGGTGACATCACTGCACGCCTGCGAACCACCCTCGGTCGTCCTCTCGTTCATTACCATCTCGACTAAGTCTGTATCTCCCTCCCCCTCCTTCTCCTCTGTGTGCTGCTGCTGCTGCGGGAGTGCACGCTGAACGAGTTCAAACTTAGGTACTTCTCTCTTTTATTTCTTTTTTGTTTTTTTCTGTTTTGCATGTGCGCTTTTTTGTCTTGTCGTGTGCCGCTGTTGAATATTTGGAGGACGGCGCACCTCTTCTCCACCGCTGCTTTGCTCTCTCTCCGTGTGTGTGTGTGTCTCGCTTACTCTTGCTGTGCAGGTGTGCGTGGGGTGCTGCTTGCATTGACAGTTGTGCGGTGCTTCTTCCCATTGACATGTGCACTGCACACCTCGATCCAAGAAGCACACACAAACAAACGCATACACATGAACACAAACAGTCACACACAAGCAGAGCAAGACGGGTGGCAAGCTTGCCAGGAACAGCTGGCAAGGCGTGCGCTTCATCCCCTCCTCCCCCCTCCCCCGTGCGGCGCTCGGCCCACGGGACGCGGCTTGTGTTGTGTTGTGCCGCCTGTCGTCCCCCTTTTTTTGTTTTGTTTTATTTGGTGCTGTTGTGATGTTCTTCTGTTTGGTCTGCGCCGTCCCTCTCTCACTCTCACTCGCTCGTGCTTTCGATTTGCCTTTTTCTCTTATCTTTATTGTTGTTTATGATTTGTCGTTGACGTGCAGGCGTTGTCCGGGGGGGGGGGGGGCGGGGCGGGGCGGGTGTCTCCGCGTGTTGGATGTCCCACCATCAGCGCACCGTTCTCCCATCTCTTTCTTTCTCTCTCTCTCACTGTATGTTGTGCCCGTGTCGCCTACACCCTCTCCCTCCCTGTGTGTCTCTGTGTGTGTGTGTGTGTGTGTGTGTGTGTGTGTGTGTGTGTGTGAGTGTGTGTGTGAGTGCATGTATGCTCTCTCGCCGCCCCCCCCCCCCCCCCCCGTCCCCCTCACTTGGTCACGCGCACTGTGTCACCACATGCATGACTGCTTCTCTTCCTCCTCCTCCTTTCTCTCTCCCTTCCCTACCTTAGCAACTTACAGCGGCAAACCAAACAAAAACAAGAAAATAAACGAGAAGGACGAACACGAAAGACAACGCCACTTCCCCCTCACCACTGAAGAAGAAACAGAAAAGAACGAAAGACAAGAAAATAGTAAAAAAAAAAACGGAAGTGATACGACACTGCATGAAGCCGCAAACACCCTCGTCAAAGTACCCATGCGCAGGGCTAACTATGCTTGCGTAGCCTTCTTTTCCTTTCTTTTCCATCACGCAACCTTTTCTCACACGCACACGCACATGCACACGTTGTGCGAGTGCGTGTGGGTGTGGGTGTGGGTGGGGACGGATCGACTTGCTGGGTGTGCTTGTTTTTTTTTTGGATGTCGCACTGTCCTTCTGCCGCCTCTGGCCGAGCCCACGTATTCACACGTTTATTCAACCCTTGTCAGGCTTGTGCTTGCGCGTGTTCCTTGTGAACGCGCTACCCGTTTCGCGCTTCCCTTACCCCCCCCCTTCCCCCTCCCGTCTAGCGTTTCTCCTCGAACCTCCTCCGCGTCTTGATGTCTTCGCACCACTACGCATGTGCATGATTGACCGTGTCTGATGCTGTGTATGCGTGTATGTATGTGTGTGTGGAAGCATGTACGCGGTTCTGAGTTCGTCGTTTGCGTTTCACCTCGATCTTTGTCCCCCTTCTCCATCGTGTTGTGTGCGTCTCCGGCGCTTCCATAATTTTTCTTTCTGTTTGTGCGGTCTGTGGGTATGTCGGTCTCGTACATGGAGAGGGCGGCTCATCAAAAAGAAAAACGAAGAAGAATGAAGTGCCGAGGGAGATGAGGTGACCTTCACTCCGCGCTTGCCCGGAGGCAAAGGCCGGTAAAGTGCGATAAGGTGGGATCTTCCCCCCCTCCCCCTCCCCCTCCCTCCCCGGTGCACCACCCCCATCCCCGTCGTACTCCACGTAGCAAGGTCTCCGCCGCGCGGTTTCCTTTCTTTTTTTCCCTTCTTTGTTGTCTGTTTTTTTTTCTTTACTTGTATTGTCTTACCGTGTCCCTGTCTTCACGACAAGCGCATCTGTGGCAGCACGTGGCTGCGTCAGTGACACCCAAAGCAGCACACACACACACACACACACACACACACGCACACAGAGACTTACGCAGCACACACAGAGAGAGACACTTGTATGCTTCTACACGTAGTCCGATGCACGGCTCCTTCGCCCTCTCCCTCGTCTGGCATTTTCTTTCATCACAGCGCTGCCTTCTTTCTTTCTTTTCCTTTTTGATCTTCCCTGATGCTCCCCCTTCCTGCCTTGTCGCTCTCTCCTCCCCTCCCCTCCACTCTCCTCCCCTCCTTCACTCTCGACCCCTTTTGCGCTGCCGACGAGGGTTCTTGGGTTTGTGTGCGTCGGCGCGAGGCACCGCTGACATGGCAAGGGAGAGAGAGGGGTGTGTGTGTGTGTGTACCGAGGGGGATGCGTGAGACGCGCGTGTGGAGGAGGTGGGGGGGGGGGACGGCACACGCGAGGGAACCCATGCGCGCACGTGTGTGCATCACAGTGGGTGACAGGAGGATTCTAGCCCCCCTCCCGTTTCTGTATCTCTCCCTCTCTCATCTCAGGCTACTCCATTCCATCAAGTACTGCAAGCGACCGAAGTGGAAGAACCAAAAAAAAACAAAAAAGAAGAAAAAGGTAATTTATTCGCAAGGCTGATGCCGTGGTACTGGGGGAGGGAAGGGAAGGGGGGAGGGGGCTGAGGTGCCCCTCACTCACCCCGACTCCCTCTCCTCATACACCGCGAACGCGCATCTGCGCAAGGAAAGAAAAAAAGAGCCAAAATGGCTGCTCACAACCTGGCAAGGAGACATGAGCGTGCGTGTGTGCGTGCGTCGGTGCTCCGGCGATGGCAGTGCGATCGACGCGTTCCGTTGGCCTGCGAGTTGTTGCATGCGGTGCTGCATTCTTGCACAGTCCACGCCGCGGGTCTTGCACACCCTTGATGCGGGTGGAGAGAGGAGGGGGGGGGGGGAGGGGAGGTTAAGGCATGTGCCTGCTGCCTTTCCCCTGTGCAGACTTTCTCTCTCTCTCTCCATCTTTCTCTCCACATCTCTCCCTCCCTCTTCCACCTCCTCCTCTGCCCTTGTTCCCCATCCTCCCACGGCTCGCGCAGCATCCTTCGTGCCAGCCCGTCACTCCCGTTACTGCCTTACCTCAGCACCAGCCCCCCTGCCCCTTCATCACCGTCATAACCATCTGCGAGCTTGTCACCAGGTGTTTCTTTTTGTTATCTTTCTCTCTCCCCCTCCCCTCCTCCCCAGATCCGTTCCCATCAATACCTGACCCAACCACCACCACGACCACTCCCACCACTACCACGACACCACCTCTCTCCCTTCCCCCCTCCTCTCCATCGCTGCACTCCCTGTGCACGCTTGTGCGACGGTGCGGCCTCATTGACGCCTCTCAGTTACCCATTACCCCCCTTTCTTCTACGTTGTTGGCTTGGTGCGCTTTGGCTTCGTATCTCAGTGCCTTTTCTTTTCTTTTCTTTCCTTCTTCTGTTCCTCTCCGTTGTGTGCACCTTCTCTTCTCCCTCCCTCCCTACCCCCATCCTCGCTCCCCCCACCCGTACACCAGCCTTCTCACCTTGCCGTTGGACATCTCCCCCCCCCCCGCCCCCCCTCACCCCCTCACCCCCTCACCCCCATCGCTTCTCTTTCCCCTCTTTCTCCGTCTCCTTCCGTTCCCATCTCCGTCCTGTCCTGTTCCCCAGCCTCATCACCCGCAGGACCGACCCCAACACACACACACACACACACACACACACACACACACACGCACACACACACACAGGGCTAGGGGCAGCACGACGGCAAGACACACGCTGTTGGCCTCGTGTGTGAATAGAATGTAAGTCAAGTGCTAACCAGCAGACACAAAAAAAATCCCCCCAAAAGAAGAAACACAACATCAGCCACCACGCACAAAAAAAGGGCAAGAAGAAAACTGCAGCGGCCAGTCCAGTCTCGATCCAGTTCCCACCGACATCGCTGACCTTCCTTGCGTTCTTTTTTTTGTTTGTTTTGTTTTGTTTTCTTCATTGCGTCGTTTCAGCCCTCTCCTTTCCCTTCCCTTCCCTTCCCCTTTCCTTCCCTTGTACCCACCATGTCGCTCGACGTCCGCGCTGGTTACG
>OY992811.1:774506-834506 GCA_963921375.1 Tiliacea citrago | reverse complement strand
ACCTCCTGCTGCTGCAGCGCCGCCCGCAGCCGCGCGCTCTCGGCCGTCGCCTCCCGGTACTGGAGGTAGTAGGAGTCGGCCGCCGTCTTGGTCGCCACGAGGTCGGCCCCGATCAAGGTAGTCACGACGGGGTCCTCGCTGGTCAGGATGCGGCTGCCCAGCCGCCCGGCTGCGGTCGCCATCCCCTGCCCCGAGCGCGACGCTCCTACGCCGTCGGTCCGCAAGCGGCCCGTGCTGGGGATCGAGAGCGACGCGCTGCCCGTGTCGCGCCGCCGCGGCGACTGCGTGATCGTCACCGACGCAGAGTTTCGCAGGGACGGCAACGCCTGCTTCACATTGGGGTTGCTGTTCATTGGGTAGGTGTGAGGCGTGTGTGTGTGTGTGTGTGTGTGTGTCAGGCTCCCCTCCGCTCACACAAACGGCAAACGGCGAAAGAGCGTAGGAGGGGGAGGGGGAGGGGGAACAGGAAAGAAAAAAAAACAAAGAAACAAAGACGGATGCACACACGCACGCACGTACGCAACAGGAACAACAACGACGAAGCCGTGCAAGCAAGGTTTGCTGCGCACAGCTTGATCACCAGTCCGACTCTGCAAGAGTCAAAAGACGAGGAGAGGTGAGGAGGAGAAGTGGGGGGGGGGTAGAGAAAGATAAGAAGGCCCCGGGTGAGAGAGCATGAAGTGCAGAGAGTTTGATGCAGCGCGCGAGGGCAAGGCGACAGCTCCCCACACGACGCGTCGGGAAACGTTTCGTTGTTCTTGTTGGATAAACCAGTGCATGTGTGTATATGTGTGTGCCTTATGTGTTGCTTTTTTCTTTTTTTTGTTTCGTTGTTAACAGGTCCGTGTGTCATTAGCGGACCACGTAAGCACACACACACACATACGCACACATACACACACATACCGTCTACGACAGGTCATCCTTCACCATCTCGTCGTCCTCGCCGTCCTCGTCACCGCCCTCAGAGGCGACTGTGGGCTTTGGCAGGAGGTCCGCCACGGCTTCACCCGACAGCTCGACGAGCCGAGTGAAGTGCGCCGCAGCACTGGGGCGGAAGAGATGCAGCAGCACGGACCCGGCCACGCTCACGTTGTACGAGTCCACCATCGGGTTGGGCAGCGGCAGCGTCACGAGCTGATACGGCACCGCCCACCTGCCGTGCAAGTCGCGCAGCCCCTGCCCTTCTGCGCCGAGCACTACCATCGCCCCGAGTTGGGGCGGCGGCGGCGCGCGCAGCCCATCAGCTGGGCTACCACTCTTACCGCCACCTGTCGCTGGGTCGTCCTGCCGCGCTTGGTTCGCGGCGTTGTAGATGTGGAAGCGCTTGGCCACCTCGAAGGCGGGCTCCACCTCCTGCGAGGGCACGGCCAGGAGGGGCAGCAGGTGGTGCTGGGCGGCAATGCTGGAGAGCAGCGAGACGCACGCCTGCCCAGTGGACGCTGTCTCGTACAGGCGCAGCGCGGGGCTGAGCGCGGTGCCGTCGCTGGCTCGCAGCACCTTCTCCTGTAATGGGTCCACGCAGTTCACAAGAACGGCTGCGTCGTAGCCCATGTCCACAGCCGCCCGCAGCAGCGCCCCGACGTTGCTGGGGATGCGCAGCCCCACGAGCACCAGCATCGCCTTCACGGCGTGGTAGCCGAGGGGGTCGTGGAGAGGCCGCGCGAGGGCGGGGTCAGGCGGCGGCGGCGGTGGCGCCGCAGGGTCCGTGGGTGGGGTCGGCGTTGACGGAGGTGGGGCGAGCAGCGCGGTGGCGTCCGACACGCACTGAGGGGGCAGCGGAAACTCTGCCGCGTAGCCGTCGCTGTACTCGGCGCTCAGCAGCTGCTGCCGCACCGCCACGGGGGAGCAGCGCACCAGCACCGTCGGCAGCGCCGCCTCGAGGCACCACGCCGGCACTACCGCCTCCGTGTCAGGGACGTAGACGACGCTGGGTCGGATCTTGTAGCGCCGCCAGATCCGCTGAATGGAGCTCGCCCCACCGACGACGCACGCGACGCTGCTGCGCCGCACGTGCTTGTTCGCGCGCAGCACCGTTGTGCCTGTCCACAGCCGCTGCCCGTCGATCACGTGCTCCGCCGGGGGCACAACCACCGAGTCCGCCAAGCTGTCCAGCACGACGGGCTTCGTCAACGCCGGGACTTGCGGACGCGGGGGTGCAGGCATGCGGCGAAGGCTCCGACCCGCACGGTCGCTGCCCGCGGAGGTGGACGACGCGACCACTTCCGCCTCCGCCACGGCTTCGCCGGACTGCGGCAACATGTCTGCATCACGGCGGCGGTGCCGTACGAGACCGGCGACCCCTGCCGTGCCGTGCGATCGGCCCCGTCGCGGGGCGTGGCGCAAGAGCCGCCGCGCCACTGTGAACATGGGGGCAAAAAAGGGAAAATGGTGTGTGTGGGTCTGTGTGTCAGCTTGCCGATGCTCCCAGAGCCCGAGCAAAAGAAGGATGGAGGTGGGAGCAACGTGTGCGAGATGGAAAGACGGGGCGGGGGTGATGATGACGGATGGGGTGTGATGCAGGTGCAGGGAGGGGGGAGGGACGTCCGTTCAAAGGACGCATCAGGGACGGCTAGAGTTTTCGCTTGAGTTAATTCCCTTTTTTCTTTTCTTTCAGGAGGTCTCTCTGGACGAAGCCAGAGGAGAGGGGGGAAGGTAGGCAGACAGGGAGGCAGGGAATGAAAAAATGGACAGGGACCCCCACACGCCGCCACGCACAACACACGTGAGAAAGACGTACGAGTGCGTCAATGGATCATCTGTGACGTCTCAGCGGAAGTTGGGGTGGGAGCGCATGCTGCGGCTCCACCCACCCGTCGCCGTGCCGGCGCGGGAGAGCCGCACATCCTCCATGCCGTCGCTCTCCCGATCAAGTGCCTCGCGCAGCTCGCGGGGCAGCACGTCGTGCGTGAAGTTGTCCCACTCCGACTCCCGCCCCGTCTCGATAGCCTCCTGCCGCTCCGCGTCGCGGGTGCGCCGGCGCTGCATCCGCCGCTTCCGCTCTTGCCCTTGCTGGATCACCTTCTGGAGCGTCAGGTCCTCGCGGAACTCCCTTTTTTCGCGGCTCTTGCGCGTGACGAGGTAGTCGGCGCGGTGGTGCCACTGCACGTACGTCTCCTGCAAGAACTTCTCCGTCTTGCGCTGATCCTCCGTGAGGAGCCAGCAGAAATCCATCTCGGCGCGGACCTGCACGCGGTCGCGCAGCTCATCACTCCACAGAATGTCCGAGGTGCTCGTGCTACCGGCGGAGTGGTTCCGCAGCCCGCACCGCAGCCGCTCTTGGTCGTTCATGTAGTTGGCCAGCACCTCGGCCGTCTTGGTGGGTGGCAGGGAAAAGTTCAGCTCCGTGTAGAACCACTGGAGGCGCGGCGTGCACTGCACCTCCTCGGCCAGGGCCATCACCTGGCCCAGAAAGAGGTACTGCGCGCTGTGGTTAAGGAAGTCGAAGCGCTTGCAGACCCAGAGCTCCTCTGTCTCCGCGACGGTGTTGCTCGGCTCCAGGTACCAGCCCGCTGGCTGCGTCGTCCAGCACGACGGCGTCACGGCGACCGTGCTGCACACGAGGGCTCGCCACAACAGTGTCGCACGCAGCATCGCCACACACCGTGTCGATAAAGGTGGTGGGCAGGGGGGGGAGGAGGAAGGGTATGAAAAGAGTTGTGTGTATCTGTGAGTGTGTCTTAAAGGCGCGCCATTCTCTGCACTTTTTGTTTGGGAGGGGAGGAGGAGGAGGGAGATTGAAGGAGGGGCGGGGAGTGAAGGAGGGGAGGGCGTCAACGCATGCCAAGGACACGCCGAAGCGGAGGTGGTGGTGGCGGTGGTCACGGAGAGTCAGAAGTGCGGAGGAAAATTCCACGAAAGAAAAAAAAAAGAGAGAACCGGAATAGGAAGCGTTCCGAAGCAGACCCATAAGCAACACCAACCAAGCCACATAAGAACCGGGTGCATCATCCTGCACGCATGGATGACGAAGTGTGTAAGTATGTGTGTGGGTGTGGGTGTGTGTGCCTGTTGCTTTGCCTCGCACCGCCCATCCCGTGCTGGGGGGGGGAGGAGGGGGAGGGTGAGGGTGAGACTTCGACGTCTGCACAGCGAGCGGTAGTCCACTGAGGACGCGTTCAAGGTGCGGCGAGTAGCTGATGAGGGAACCACAGGAAAGGTGAAAAAGGAGCTTGATGCGGGACACCTGCGCACACCAAGAGAGAGACGTGTTCCCTTCTCACCGCAAAGCGACGCAGTGCGGGCACAACCCAAGCGCTCGCTCCACAAAGTCCTGACACGCATTGCAGCGATAGGCTGCACACGAGCCGCACTGCCACACCCGCGCCGCGGACGACGACGATACCAACGGTGGACTCGCGGAGGAGGAGGAGGAGGAGGTCTGCACGGCAACGGTAGCCGCGCGACGCGCGCTGTTGACGCTGCTGTTGCGTGCCGACGTCTTTGTGACTGCTGCCTCGGCAGGAATGCTCGTCATGCACAGGCTGCACCGCACGGGCCGCTCAGGCGAGGCGGTAACCCCCTTGCCCATCTCCACCACGCCGTCCGTGTTGGGGGCGGCCGTGCCCTGCGTCGACACCCGCTCCGCCCGCGTCACGCGCAGCTGCTTTGCGGGCGGGACAAGTGCATTATGGGAGACGTACGTGCTGTACAGCATGGGTGCACTGCACAGCAGCAGCCGGCACATGGGGCACGTCGTCGGCATGGCCAGCTGGATAAGGTGACACTGCGGGCAGGCGAGGTACACGGACGTGGTGTTGGCCTCCTTCGTGTGCGGTGCCTCGAGGTACACGGGGCAGCCAATGGGAATCAGATGCGAGACCTCCTCCCCGGCCTCCCCCGCATCCCTGTCGGCGCCAGTCTCCGTCCCGCCCTCTTTCTTCTCCCCGCGTGCGCGCTTGCCATCCCGCAGGCGTCGCTGCCGCTTCCGCTTGCGCGCCAGTGCCATCTGTGCCTGGTGCACCGTGGCGAGCTCGTCCATGATCCCGAGAAGGTGATCGTAGTTCAAGGGGCAGTACAGCGTGCCGCCCGTCTCCACGGTGCACACGTCAAAGACGTGCACGGCACCGACGAGCGACACGACGTGGATGCGAATGGCGAGGGCGGCCATCGTGTTCACCACCGCGAAAACGTCCGCTGGGTCGATCAAAGTGACGGAGGAGGACACAACAATCACGTTGAGCTGCGTGGCCGACCCTCTCCACGCGGCGCGGGGGTCGCGCGCTGCAGAGGCAAGCGCGGAGGCGCCAGTCAGGGCTGCGCCGTCGCCACCGCCGCCACTTTGCTTCGCGGCCGCGGCGAGGGCGGCGACCTTGCGCATGTCCACGAGCTCCGACATCGCCATGCGCAATCCGTTTTCAATAGAGGTGTTGCCGGAGCCGCCGTGTAGGAAGAAGTCGCGCTCCAGCACATCCATCACTTCGTTCCGATTTGTCGTGCACGGCAGCAAGCGGTGGCTGACGCCGTCGCGCATCACGACGAGGCCGAGTGAGGCGAGCGGGGTGGAGTCGAGGTAGCGCTCCACGAGGCGCAGCAGCGGGGGACGCATGGCGAGCAGGTAGTTGGGCAGGTAGTCGGCACTGCTGTTCATCGCATCGCTGCCGTCCAGCAGCAACACTGTGCGCAACATTGTTGCGACGCGTGTGTGTTTGTGTGTGTATAGGTGTAAGTGTATGTGAGCGTGTGTGTGCTTTTGTGCGTGGTCGTCGTTGTTGCTGTCGAACTCTGCAAGCGACGAGCGAAGAGGAAAGGGTGTGTGAAGGGGGGGGGGTGGTGAGGTGCGAGATAATTGCCACGTCAGCAGAGCACTCCAGTGTCCTTGTACCCCAGTAGCAGCAGCAGCTGGGTGCGTGCGTGCGTGCGTGTGTGTGTATGTGTACGTGTGTGCATACCCCACATAATGTGAGTCACATCCGATGAGTGCAAGGGGGAGATGGGAAGGAGGGGGTGGGAGAAGGGGCAGAGAGGGACGTTGGAAAATCCCTCAGAAAGAAAAGTCGAAGGTGCAGCCAAGACATTGACGTGTGTGTCCCGTAGTGCATAGCATTGCGGTGGAGGGACGATCCCCCCTATCCCTGTGTCTCCACATAGCGGCGGCGCAGGCTTTCCATCGATCCATCGATGCATTCCCTCCCTCATTCCCCCAGAGGGACTGCGCGCGCACGCACTGTCATTGGTGAGCACTGCCCCCCCCCTCCCTCATTCCTAACTGCCCATCGCCGTCTCGTGTGCACCGCGCCAAGCACATGTACACACAGGCGTCGTTGCCCTCCTTGTTGTTGTTGTCCCCCCCCTTTCGAAGCTGCAGTAGCCATGGTAGTGCGGCACCGCACCGCGACCATCTCAAAGTTCCTCCACCCAACTGTGACGACCAGAAAGAAGGGAAACAGAGACCATTCGACAACAGCAGTGAGACACGTTCTGTCCGCGTCTCTGTGTGTGTGTGCACGATGGACAAAGGCACGGGGAGGGGCAAGCGAGGGTGCGCTCCTCCATTCCCCCCTCCCGTTGTGTGATGCCACTTCCCCTTCCCCCTCCCTTCCTTTTTCTACTTGTGTCGCTGGCATACTGCACACATGCAGTGGAACCCGCGCCGCTCCAGCTCCGCGGTGCGCTCCGCGTAGGGCAGCTCCTTGAGGTGCGGGTAGTAGTTGATGTGCAGCTCCTCACCTCGCGCGACATCACGCGTCGTGACCAGGGCACCCGTCTGCGGGTCCTCGGCTACGTTCGCGGCGCACGAGTGGTTCAGCATGGAGCGGGGTAGGTTGAGCTCGACGGCGCCATCGCGGTGGAAGCAGTTCGCTGTCACACGGGCCAGCACCCCGATCAGCTCCTCGTACGGGACGATGGTGGCGATGTGCACGGCTCGGGACAGGCGCTCGTACAAGTGCAACGTAGGACCGCACAGGGTCTCCGGACTGAAGGTGAGGCGACCGGAGAGGATGCGCAGCTGCCCCAGCGCCGACGGCACCACCTGTGCCCGCAGCCCCACCGTCAGCGCACGCAGCATCAGCAGCTGCGCCGCAGCGGCGTTGCGCTCCGCCGTTGCGCCCGCCCTGGCAGCCTCCTGCATCTGCGCAAACACGTCGAGCTCGATGCTCTGATAGGCCTTGTTGTAGCACACCGCAGCGTGGTAGTGTGACATCGCCTCCTGCCTGCAGTCGCGGCTGCAGTACTCATCGTGGCAGTCACGGTTCGTGCACGCGAAGCTGCGGTCCGGCAGCGGGGTGCCGCAGTGGGAGCAGAGCCCTTCCTCGGTGGGGTACACCAGCCATGGGGCGCTGGGCTGTACCACGGTGGTGTGCCGTGGAAGATCTCCGGTCGCACGCACGCCGCGGCCGACCTGTTCGCCGATGTGCTCGATGGCGCAGGACTTGGCGAGCATCGGCTTCACATAAATGTGGAGGTGCGAGTCGGTCGATGGGTACACCCCCGTCTGCGTCGCCGGGAAGGACTCCAGCGCCTTGCGGCAGCGCCGCTGATGCTCGCCGGAGAGGGTGAGCACGGCGGCAGCGTTGTTGTAGTCGGCCAAGGCAAAGTACGGCTGCCCCAGCGCGTAGTAGGCGTTGCCGCGGAAGAGAAACGCTTCGGGTGGGGTTTGGGGGCCGAGGGTGTTGATGACGTTGTGGCAGTGTCGCTTCAGCTCTGCTGCACCCGCCCACGCTGCCTTGATGGCGCCTGCGCTCATGCTAAATGCCGGAGTAACGTGTACGCTGTGAGGGGGGGGGGGCGGGGGCAAAGGAGGGAGGACTATAGGAGGAAATAATGAGGCGGAGGGAAAAGGGGGGGGGGGGGACCAGGATGGGGAAGCACGAGCACTGGGGAGTTGGCGTCGCGGGTGGGCGCGACCGCTGTCTTGATGTCTCGCTCCTTCTTTCTTCTCCCAGACAGCCTCTGCGGAAGGGGGCACTACTCCACAGCTTCGACGTGTGCAGTATCGTATGATCTGTTGTGAGGAACACCCCCCCCCGCCATCCACACGCCCACACACATACACAAACCGCGCAAGTGCGAGGGGGGGGGGGGACACGGAGGAGGGAAGGGGGCAAGGACAGAGCACGAGAGAGCAGCCATGGGCAGACACACACACCCCTTCTCTCCCACACACACACACGCAGAACGATACGTCAAAATGTTCCTCCGACACACACACACACACACACACACACACACACACACACACACACACACGACACACACACACACACACACACACACACACGACACACACGACACACACACAGAGAGAGACACACACACAGTCACACACAGAGACATCTCTCCGTCTTCTCTCTCCATCTATCTCTACCACCAAACGTACGCTGTGCTGGCGTACTGAGACCGCACCTGTGCCGCCCAGCCCCGCTGGCGGTGCACAATGGCCTCGTAGCGGCGCAACTGCCGCTTCGTCGCATCGAGCCGCCCGGTGTTGAGCGCCACGAGCTGCTGCATGCTCAGCCCGACCATGAGACCGAGGGCCCCGCCCACGACGAGCCCCGACGCGGCCATGCGCAGCGCCAGCCCGGCATCGTTCAGCACCCACCACGGCAGCACCCCCACCATCGCCCCCGAGAGGGCGAGGCCCATGACATAGTTCGAGGTGGAGCGGCACTGCGCGTCGTGTGGGGGGAGGGTGCAGGTTTTGATGCGGCGCATCAGCCGGTCCCCTACGCAGAAGGCGCAGGCGAAGAGCGCCGTGTTGCCGCCCCACTTCACCACGCTGGCAAACACGGACATGTTCAGGATCGACAGCACACCTACGCCCGACGCCTTCAGAAACTGCACATCCACGTTCATGGCCTGCATCGCCTTTGCGGTGCCGTGCGCGAGTCCAACGGCGATCCCGCACTTGGTGCTGAACCAAACCACAGACGGGGCGGAGTCGAGGAAGGCGTCGAGCCCGTAGTAGTCCACGCGGGGCCGGTACTCGTTCGCGACTCGAGTCAGCGGCCGCCCCGTCTCGATAGACTCCATCACCACCATCCACGGCGTCTTGAGAAGACCGCCGTTGCGGTGAGCCGCGGCGACGGTGGCGTACTCGCTGCTGCCCACGGCCCCGGACGCAAATGCCGCCGCCGCCCCCGCCGCCGCCGCGTCCGGGCCGGTGGTGGGGTCGTTGCGGGGGATCACACCGACGGGGTGTGCGTCGTGGGTGGACGAAGGTCCTTCTCCAACGTCGTCGCCGCTGTCACGAGTGTCTCCTGCACGCAGGTGGTGTGCTTCGTCCTCCAGGCGCTGCCGTGCCTCCACGTGCGACCGCGCGGCGGCCTCGCTGAGGGGCTCCGCGACGCCGAAGAAGCGGCGCACACGGTTCATGAAGCCGAGGATGTCGTTGTCTGCCTCGTAGCGCCGCTGCCGCTTCACCTCCTGGATCGCCTCCGCCACCGCGAGCTCCCTGCTGTACTTATTCGACCAGTGTGTCGGTGAGCTGCGCTCCGCCTCCGTGAGGGGGCGGCCGTCGATGCCAACGTCCTTGTCCTCCATCCACGTGGGTGGGCGGGTGTGCAGGTCGGGGCCGCTCACCACCGCCGAGGAGTGGTTCGGCCGCCGCTTCTCCTCGGCCATGAAGCTGAAGATTGTGCGCAGGACCGCGCCCGGGGTGCCATCGCTGGAGGCCTCGCCGCCACCGGCGCTGTCGTACGTCTGCGTGGGCTCTGGAGGCTCTGCTGCTCCGGGCCGGGGCCGCACCCGATGCGAGGGCCCATCCTCAAAGACGTTTGGGTCCACCTTCACCGAGCCCTTCCCTGGCGCCATGACCCCTGTGTGTGCGTGTATGTGGTGTGGGGGTAAGGGTGGGGGAGTACAGAGTGCGTGTATGGTGTGAGCGGTATGTGTGTGGTGTTGGTCACCAGTACTGTGGTACCGCTGAGATAGGCAGGAAAACACGAGTAAAGGAGGGTGGGGGAGGAGGAGGTGACAGCCTGGTGGAGACGAACCCTGGAGAGCTGCGTGGCCGCGCCGTCTTGTCGACGTGCAAGTACGCAACGGTGAGCCTGCCTTGTTCTTGTTCGGGCTTTGTAACGGGGATGCATCCACCCACCCACCCACACACAGCTACACACACAGAGGCAGCTCGGGTTGATGTCTTTGTCCTCACGATTTGCCGCCTCTACGCTTCTCCTTTGTGTTGACTGAGTCCTCCGTCTTGATGCTGTCGTGTCACTGGAGCACACACACCACCACACAGAGGAACGCACAGACGTACACAGGGCAGTGACACTGTTAAAGGTGTAAGCAAACAAAAGAATCTGAAGGGCCGCGGAGAACAACGAGCGGGGGTGGGGTGGCGTGGTGTGGGGAGGGGGAGGGGGAGGGGGAGGGGGGCGAAGAAGTGTATGCGTGACATCCGCATCGAGCGGAAAATTCAACACACATACACAAAGGAGAAGGTCACCCTCAAAAGTCGCACCAACCACCGCACCTCCGCCTCCCCCCCCAACACACACACACACACACACACACACACACACACATGGGACGCCATCGCTTCTAAATCACGTAGTTGCCGCTCATCCACCGCCTTGCGACGGTGGCAAAGCGGCTCGGCTCATCCTTTAACACCTGCGCCGCGGTCTTCGCCACACCGGGCAGCGGGTCGTCGTAGTTGGGGACGGCGAAGAGCAACTCGATGGCAACCACCATATCCTTGATGGTGCACGTCGGCCGCCACTCTGTCTGTAGGCCGAGGCACACACCCCAGTCCTCCTTGTTCTCGTCGCCCTCGATGTTGGGATGGAAGATGCGATGTGGTCCGGTGTACCGCACCTTCGGCCCGCTGTAAGGGAAGTCGTTGGAGAACACGAGGCGGAAGTTGAAGATGCCGCCCTTCCAGGTGCCGCAGCTCGGGGTGTAGGTGACCTGAACCACGTACCAGTCCATCGCGTCCATCGTCACAGTGCTCGAGACGCCGTCTAGCTTCTGCATGTCCGCCCGGATGCGGCCCTGAGCCGCGTTGAGGCTGCGCACCGACGCGGCGGTGGAGTTCGCGCTGGCGGAGGGGGCCGCCTCGCCGCGCTGCTGCGCCTCCAGCACCTGCTTCCGCTCTCGCGCCAGACGTGCAAGGCTCATGACGGTGAGTGTGTGTGTCTCTGTGTGTTTCTGTGTGTGAGTCAGTCCAGATAGAGCGGGGAAACGTTAGAGCAGCGGCCGAGAGGCATGCAGCAAGAGGGATAGACAATACGTAAGAAAAAATAAAATGGAGATGGGTGCTGAGGATGTTTGGGGGGGGGAGGTGAAGGAAAGAAAGAGTGTGGAGGGAGTGCGAGTGCGTTTGTGTGTGTGACTTGCCTGTGTGCGTGGTCCCGGCACAGAAGCAAGCGGTGCAGCAACGATCTGCAAGAGAGAGAGGAGGAGGAGGAGGAGGAGGAGGTGAAGGGAGGGGCGGCAGTAAGGCTCGGGGCTGGTGAGGATGCCAGCACACACCTACACAGACACACAGCAGCGGGCCCTCACGGGGGCATCCGTTTTTCTTTCGAAGGACACGACAGCACCACACACAGGCGCGCTGGCATTCGACTTGCGAGCATCAAAACTCCACGACGGCACGCCGGAAGGGCCAACAAGAGCCCTCCCCCCTTCTTCCGCCTCACGTAGCGGCTTCTGCGGAGGGAGGAGAGGAGAGAAGTCACGGACGAATCGACACACACACACAGACACGCACGCCTGTGTGCGTGTGCACACGAGTGTATATTCGCATGCTGCTGTCTTCCTCTCCTCCCCCCTTCTAATAGACAGATTTTCTTTTATGTGTTCGAGTGTGTGTGTGTGTGTGTGTAGTGCGCCTTCTCTTGGCTGATGGCGCCCTCTGTCCTCCGCCTCCTCGCCCGTGATGCTCCCTCTCCCGCAACCTCGTCGTCGCAACGTGTATGAGAGAGAGAGGGGGAGATGAGGGTGTGGGGAGGGGGGGAGGAGGAGAGGCGTGTGCGCGACGGACGTCTGTCCGTGAAGGGCAAGGGGAGGGGGGGGGGAAAGTGCGGAGAAACACACACACACACACACACACACACACACACACACACACACAGATACATGCATACACATACGCATACACGGCAAGTGGGGCAGCAGCATCAGCAGTGCTGCCCACCGTGCGATGAAAGCTGAGGAAAGGGGGACAATAGGGAGCGACAGAAAGAAAGGGCAACAGAGATGACGTGCGACGGCAGCGGAGTGACACACGTCAGCGTTGAGGAAAGGTCGAACGGTACAAGATGGCATTGGTTCTTCTTGATGCCCCCCCCCTCCCTCCCTCCTCCCTCCGTGTACCCCACGACACAAGAGGTCGGGGAGGGAGGGTTGGGGGAGTGGGAGTGAGGCAGCGGAGGGTGGGACGGGGGGGGGGGGGGGCATTGTGTGTCGTACAAGGGTGAAGTGAAGCGAAGGGAAGGAAGAAAAGGAAGGAAGAAAAGAGAGAGAGGGGGGAAACAAAGACAAGGGCACGTGCTCCCCCATACACGCCTCTGCAGATAAATCTGATGTCCCCCTAGAGGAAGGGGCGGACACACACACACATATATACGCACATACCGTGGGAAGCCACTTCACACGCATCCCGCTGCGTCACACTACCGCAGCTCAACCTCCTCGTTCATGAAGGAGAAGTTGTCGCGGTCCTGCGAGAGGCTGCCACACCGTGCCGATGGGCGTGCACGCGTGCGTCCTGAGGGGCCAGGGGTGGAGGCGCCACGCGGGCTGGCGCCGCCTGGGAGTCCCACAGCACCACCACCACCACCGCTCACACCCGGACTGCCGGCGCTGTACCCCGTGCGGTACAGCTGGGGTGACGACTCACACAGCTCACTCGCTGGGAAGCAACGCCAGAAGCGCAACGTCTCGTCCCCGGCAGCCGACACGACGGTCTGCCCATCCGCGGAGAGGGCGAGGTGCAGGACGCGGGACGTGTGACCAATGAGGTTCGCGATGCGGCGCAGGGACGGGTAGCGCCAGATGCTCAGCTGGTTGTCTGTGTAGCCGTGCGCCGTGACAAGCTCGGTGCCGGTACGGTTCCAGACCACTCCGCATATCTGACTGCCCGTGGTGATATGATGCATGCACTCACCCGTGGTCGCGTTCCAGAAGCGCAGCGTCTTGTCGTGCGAGCCGCCGCCGCTGGCAAGCAGGGCCGGCTGGCTCGGGTTCCAGGAGAGCGCCTTGACCGCTGCCGTGTGCTGGTTGAGGTAAAATAGAGGCTGACACGTGCCACGCCGCACGACACCACCGGCACCTCCACCCGTAGCCGCCGTGCCGCTTCGACTCAGGCTGCCCTCGCCCCCACTCACCGTACCTCTGCCACCGGAGCCGGTGGTCAGGGTGCGGCGGTCCCAGAGCAGCAGCTGGTTGTCGTTGCCGCCGCTCGCCAGCATCGCGCCGGTGGGGGACCACTTAAGCCCACACACCTCCGTCGCATGACCCCGCAGCACGGTCGTCACCGCCGCCGTTGCCGACGACGAGGAAGTGACGTCCGACGTGTTGCGCTCTCGCACATCACGCAGCACGATGGTGCTGTCGCGGCTGCCCGAGGCAAGCAGCCAGCCCCCCTGCGGCTCCCACGCAAGCGACACGGTGCGGTCCGTGTGCTGGCGGTACGTGTGCACGAGCTGCTGCGTCTCGACATCCCACACCTCCACCACACCGGTGTTGCGGCCGACGGCGAGGTGGCACCCGTCTGGCGCCCAGTTCAGCCCACACACGAGCTGTGCGTTTGCTGATCGCCCGTCCTGGTGGCGGCTGCCGTGGCCGGTGGACACGATGCGGGGAAGCTCCGTGATGCCGCACGTCTTGGCGTTCCACAGGTACACGCAGTTCTGCAGCGCGACGCTGAGCACGTCGGAAGTGGCGGACCAGTCGATGAGGTTCATGTAGAAGTCGTCTTCCATGTCGGCGGCATCAAGAATGCGCTCCGGCGTGTGCGGGATGACGCGGAAGGACGGCGTGGTGAAGTTGCGCGTCCGGTTGCACTCAAAGACGACCCCGAGCGACGTGTCGAAGCGCGTGCGCTCTGCCACGCCGAAAAGATTCACGTCAGAGGTGGCAAGCGGTACCCGCCCACCCTGCAGCGGCGACGCGCTCAGCCGCCGCGCGTTCTCCGCCTCGTCCTCCTCCGCCATTGAGGCGACGCTGTGGCGACGACCGGTGTAGCCGTTGTGATGGTGCTGGGGATGCCTCCACGCTTCGTCGGCGTCGTCGTCATCGTTCTCGTCTGCGCCACCACCACCACCACGCGTCTGCGGCCCGTGCAGAGCTGCAGACACGCCTGCGTCATCGCGCACGCGGCTTTCTTCGTCGTCGTCGTCGTCGTCCTTGTCTTCACCGCCGAAGGAGAAAACGCGCTGCGGGGGGCGGCGGCCGCTCGGGCTGCGCGGTGGCTGTAGCGACGGGCGCACGGTCGTGTCGTTGACGGGCAGCACGGTCGTCTGTGCGACATCCGCAAAGAGGGTGCGAGCGAGCTTGCTGGTGTACGGCTCCAGCTCCATCCCACACGGCGGTGGGCTGCCGCCTCGCTCCATCACGTCGTCGTCGCCGTAGTCGAGTCCGTCGCGCCGCGGCAGCGACGGACTGCTTCCACTCCGCTCGTGGCTGCTGCGTAGGGCGCTGGTGGGGTCGAGGTGCATCTTGGCTAAGATGCCGCTCAGCTGCGCGCTGCCCCCGCGTGGTGTGTGCGCGAGGCTGCCAGCGCGGGAGAGGCTCTGGAGCCGACGGGGCGAGGCCGCCGTTCCGACCCCACCACCACCACCACCGCCACGAGAGGCGCTGCGTGGGGTGCCGTACCGCCCGGGGGAGCCGTACGCGGCGTCGTCGAGAGGGGAGGAAGCTGACAGCAGGGATGTGGAGAGGTCGCGGGATGGGCTGCGCATGGCGTGCATCTGTTGTGCTGCGCGGATGGCCATGGGGGTGTGCCGCTCCCGCGACGTGAGCAGAAAGTGCGCCAGCGACGTGCCCTGTCGCGTGCTCGCTGTCACGTAGCGGTCTGACGAGATGCGGGAGGGGTTGGAGGAGGCGGGGGTGGGGGACAAGCGGCCCTGGCGTTGCGCGCCGTGACGGGCGGCAGTCAGGTGGGCTCCGACGGGGGAGAAGGGAGAGGACGGAGAGGAGGCACCGCGCAGTGGCCGGGCAGCCAAGGAGCTCGGCGTGGCTGCCTCGGGCCGCTGTGGCGTGGGAGAAGACGGGGAGGCGAAGGCGGCCGCGGTCGCGGCGGTGTCGGCACGCGTGCCGCGCGGCGGCGTACCGAAGTCCATCGAGCCACGCATCTCCGCGACTGTCCGTGGGTGGTGGGTGGGTGAGGGGAGGGGGAGAGGGGGTGGGTGGTAAGGGTACAGGCGGTGATGGCCGAGACAACAACAAAACACACAAAAAAACACAGATGGGTGAGGGAAAAAGAACGAGCTGTGGGTCTGAGGTCTGAGGTCTGTGGTGTATCTGTTCCGTGTGCTCACAGACACGGCGATCCTCCAACGCACACACACACACACGCACACACACACAGACGCACGGGTACAACGGCAACGCGAAACGACACGTGCGATCGAGGGACAACAAAACAGGGAACAAAAGACACACAAAGGGAGGGGGAGGGGAGGTCTGGATAGGCAAGAGCAGAACACAGGCAGGCGACGTGTACCGTCTCTGAGGGAGGATGCGGGACAGACAGACAGAGAGGGAGAGTTTCTACGGCCCTCTTGGAGCGTGGGAGGCGGGTGGAAGGAAGCGCGTGCGGCACGACGAGGAGGGGGGGGGGAGTGGGGAATGCGGGGGGTGGGAGTGGAGGGGGGTGAGGTGGGGGAGGCACCTTGAGATGGCGAGGAAGAAAAGAAAAAAGAAAAGAAGAAAAGAAGAGCCGAAAAAAATATATGGTGAACGCGTTCAAAGACGCAATGCGTGAGGGCTGAGAAGCCCTAATACGAGGCGAAGGGGGGGGGGAGAGACGGGGACGGGGACGCGACAACAACACCAGCAGTTGACTCACCCAATGGGCCGAGGCAGCAGGGAGGTGCGAGAAGGGAGGGGAGGGGGCAGTGACCTGTGTGTGTGTGTGTGCACGGACGTGTATGTGTCTGCCAAAGAAGGACTCGAGTAGTGGAGTGAGGGAGCAGGGGCACAAAGGTGCAGGGGGCACAGGCGACGGATGGCAGTGCTGATGATGACGATTATGATGATGATAGTGTCTGTGTGTGTGTGTGTAGAAGACGGGGGTGGGGGGAGAGAAGAAGCGTCGTCGATGCACGCGCACATGCGCACAAGTCCGCAGTATGTGAGCTCCGCTGCCTGAGCATCGCATTCAGCAGTGGTTTCCCCCGGGGAGGAGTGTAGGCGTGTGTTTCATGCAACGTGAGTGAGTGAAGGGGGGGGGGGGGAGGGGGAGGGGCAAGCGAGAGGGAGTTGCAGAAACACATCATCAGAGAGGGTGTCGAGGGACTGCTTCATTGTTTCATCGCGACGTTGAAGCCTGCGTTGACGGTGTCAGGAGCGAACCACACACACACACACACACACATACCGCACAAATGATGGCTTTCCCTGACCTGAGAACAAAGCAGTGCCTTCGCAGAGACCATGTATCCGAGGCGGGGTCGTCAAAAAAAAAAAAGAAGCCGCCGGCAAAGTCGGTGCGTCACTCTTCCGGACACGTTCCGCGCTCCGATGATGATGTGTGTGTCCGCGGGGTAGATCTTTGCACACGTGCCGGTGGTCTGCACTAACGATCTTTGCTTTTTTTTTTTCTTTCTTCTCTAGCGTCGACTTTTTTGTCATCAGTTTTAATGCTGCTGGGCAGCACACAAAAAAAAAAACGTCAGGCTTTTCACATCACGCGTAGACGCGTAAGGAAGCGCGAGCTTCCTACAGTTTCTTCTCCAAAACACACTCCGTGGTGTTGTACGTCCCTTCTGTGCTGAGCCACGTGAGGAGGGGAGGGGGGAAAGGAGGGGGGAAAGAAAAAAAAAAACAAGAATGAAAGAAAAGTAAGCGATGAGGCTTCGGTGAAGAAGAACGAGAAGGGGAGGTGGAGGGAGAGAGGGGGCGGGGGCTCGGGCTTCGAGTCGGGAGAGGCAGGGGAAGGAAGGAAGAGGGGGGAGGGTGATGCACTCCTGTGGAGAAGAAGAAAGAACGCGGAGGCGCAGCACTCTCGATAGAAGACTGAACACATCAGCAGAGGAGCACGACACCACCACCACCCCATCATCCACATCACCATCACCACGACCTAAAGCCATCGTCGTTAGCAGCCTACAGCACCAGCCTCCACGCCACGCCTCCACTCTCTCTCAGTTGCCAATCAGTACACACACACACACACACATACAGACACACACACACACACATGGACACACACACACACACACACACACACAGACTTGCTCCCCCCCCCTTACCCTCCCTCCCCCCCCTCTCCTCCCCCCTCTCGAAGAGAGAAGCAAAGCTCAAGGAATCACGGTCGTACGAGAGACGGGAACCCAACAAGACAATGCGGAAGGAGAGACAATCAAGACGGAGAGACATCGATTCACAAAACAAACATAAGGCGAGGGCCCCCCCCCCGCCTCGGCAGTTGCGGAGCACATCTACAACAGCCACCCAGCCAGTGGACAGAAGCACTCCCCCCCCCCCCCCACAGCATCCACGCACATGCACGCAGACATACGCTCACATATCCATGGGGAGGAGGGGGGAGAGACTGAGGTGGCACTGTCTGTGACTGTGTGTGTCTGTATGTTGGGGAGGGGAGGGGAGGAAGGGGAAGGGATGGGGGGGCGGGCGAGGGAGTCGACACGATGTAAAAGCAGCAGAGCAACAAAGAAAACACAAACACACAAACACAGAGAGAGAGAAGTGAAGTGAAGTGAATTGAAGAAAGGGCTGCAGCACAGAGGCAGAGGGGAGGAAAGGGGAGGGGGGGAGGGCACAGCACAACGCGGGAGGAGGAGCAGCATGCAGGCGACAACAACAGCAGCAACGGGGAAAAAAAAAACAGCATCGCCTCCTCCACCGTCACACCACCAACAACAGTTCAAAACAAACAACAACAACAGAAAGAAAGCACACAATGAAAAGAGGAGAAGTTGAGGTGGCGTTATCGAAGAGAAGCACCGCCGAGACGAGGGGGGGGGGAAGGGGAAGGAAGAAGCGAAGAGTGCACAGTTGCGCGAATCATGGACAGGTGGAAGCCAATGAGGAAACATGAACAGCCTCCACCCTCACCCCCACCCCCCTCTCAACAGGAAAAAAAAAGAGGGGAGAGGGAAGAACAAGGAACCCGCCACCTCCATGGAGCGGCACGTCAGAGGTACGCGGCTACAACTTCCTCCGCTAGGGCAGCAGCCGCGACACGAGATTTTTGTTTTTGGTGGGCACATCAGCGAAGCCTGAAAAAAATGCGAGGAACGCAAAGAGAGAGAGAGAGAGCGAGCGCGCGGGGGGGGGGGGGGTGCGTGGGGGAGGGGCTCCCACACGCACAGGGATAGGCACATACCCGCCAGTGACGCATGCGACTCCGACGTGCGGTGGCGGTGTGCGAGGGGGAAACGAGCCTCCAACAACCACAGGACGGGAAGGAAGAGAAAGAAAAAGAAAAGAAAAACAGGAGAGGAGAGAAGATGATAGCGATGGAGTGGTGGTGCTGCGTGCACAGCACCAACCACTCACACACACCCACACCCACACCGACACATGGGGGGCCCGGCAGCCACTGTGCACGGTAACACCTGAGACGTCGGGCAGAGACGTAGGCGGGCACAGGCGCAGGACGAGAACAGTCGACATCTACCGGTACGGGGGCTGGACGAGAAGTGAAGAAAAAGGAGCAGTGAGAAAAATGAAGAGCAATAGCGCGGGCTTTTCGAACGCGCTGCTGAGCGGATCACACACCCACACACACACATACACACACACACACACACACACCTGCACACACTGAGGTGGAACAGCCAAAGGAGAATGAATGAGGTGGGGGTGCGGTGGCCATGGAGGAAGATGTGAGCGTTGCGTGTCTGAGGAGAACATCAAGAGGTAGGCAGCCCGGAGGAAAGCAGAAGGAGAGAGAGAGAGAGGGAGAACAAAAGTGATCAAAAGGTTTGGGGTGTGTGTGTGTGTGTGTGTGTGGATGTGTCATGGTGAGGGACACTGTGCAAACGGCCAGTGCATGAGAAACCACGACCGCACGCCGACCTGTTCGATACACGCACCCCCCTCCCACCCTTCACGTACACACACACACACACACACACACACACACACACACACACACACACACACACACACACACACACACACACACACACACACACACACACACACACACACACACACACACACACACACACACACACACACACACACACACACACACACACACACACACACACACACACACACACACACACACACACACACACACACACACACACACACAGAGCACTCATGGGGCACAGTGATGACTTGTGGAGGCGCTCGAGATGGTGACGATGATGGAGAAAAATTCAGCAGCAAAGAAAAGAACGAGAAGAAGAAAACAAACAAAAAAAACTACTAGACAAAAAAAGAAAGGGAGGAAGGAACATCAGCATCAGTGAAGTCGTCCCGCCACCCCGCCCCCAGACATCACCCTCCCCCCCTCTTGTACCCAAACCCGTATCCCGCCGCCTCTGCGACGGACAGTGTTGAGACGGGGAGCGACACGAGGCGCAACACCAACCAACAACAACAACAAGTACACGAAACAAAAAATGAGAGAAAAAAAAGGAGGCGAATGATGATGCTGGTGGTGCTGATCGTGGAGATGGGTGCTGGTGGTGCTGGTGGTGGAGCGAGCGTGCTGTGGCAGGTCCGCGCTAGAAGGACTGACGCACCTACACCACCACCACACACACACACACACACACACACACACAATAGAAAAAAAGAAAAAAAGAAACAACCGACCAGAGGCATCGAAGTCCTGGAGAGGTAACAAAGGGAGCGTAAACACCAACAGACACGTAACACATACACAGAGAGGGGGAGACGCCACTCCACGGCACCAGCTGTACATTTCGAAGTCTGCTCGTCACACTTCTTCACCCCCCTGATCCTCTCCTCTCGCCTAGCCTGGTCCACCGCCGAGGCACGTCACCACTGCTAGTAACCCCCCCCTCCCCTCGCCTCGCCGTCCTACGCTCGGTCCCAGAGGAACCCCTTGTTCACACTGGAGGCGGGCGGCGCCTGTGATTCCATTCCCCCTCCCCCCCGCTCCTCGCACACACCCGACCCGTATCGGGCATCAGATGCAAGTAGAAAGGAGGCTGAGCTGCCATCGTTGGGGCTCAGACACTTCACCAATTTAGAAAAAAAAATGGCGCATACATCCGCACATACATCCGCACATACACACACACACACACACACATGCCCATCACTGAGATAAAACTGCGACGCCGCACTGCGAACATTATGCTTCCCTCTTCTCCCTCCCCCCTCGTTGCACCTGACGACTGACAGACTGACATCTTTGAACACCTCCGAGGTGTCTTTGTGAACTCGGGATACGGGAGGGACAGTGATGGCGGGGGGAGGGGGGGGGGGGCGTGGGGCGGCGCTCGTCACGGAGGGACGCCGTGCGTATGAGGGGGGGGGGGGACGGGCGGGAGACACACAAGCTGACACGGCTGATTAAAGAAAGGAAGAGAGACAAAAAAAAAAACGTGAAGAGGCGGGGAGAACGCTCGACGAGCACAGACACACCGAAGCACAAAAAAGACAAACAGAGACAGAGACAGAGAGACAGGGCAGAGGAGATTGTGAGCGGTTATGGCGCACGAGAGGCGTAACCAAGCACAGCAAAGTAAAGCACCAGCACAGACACACACAACAACCCGCACGCGGCAACACATCGTACATGAGAGAGGCGTTAAACAAAGAAAGCACGAGAGAGATGTGAGCGGCGGCGGGGTGGTATGGTGTGTGGTGTGTGTGTGTGTGTGTGTGGGGAGGAGAGTTGTTGGAACATCAGCAACATGTGCGCGCCGGCCGCCACCCCCCCCCCCTCCAACCCCCAACGGCCAAACACACGGAAAAGAAAAATGTAAAGAGCCACGAGCGACACTACTCGGAGAAGCACTCGTGGGCAATGTCACAAGCAGAAACGGCTCGAGGGGGGACAAGAGAATCAAGAGCGATGCACACGCGGCACGCTTGCTGTGAGCACCACTACCACCATCACCACCACCACCATCTCCAGAAAAAAAAAGAGAAGGATTGCATGATGCATACAACCTTGACCACTGCTGCAACTAGGCGTAGAGGCTCCGCATGGTGCTCACGATGAGCTCCGCCTGCGCGGCGTCGAGCTGGTCGGGGTCACCACCGCGCTGACGCGTCAGACACATGCTGATTGCAGCGACGATGTTTGTGCGCACCACGCTGGAGGTGCTGCTGGAGACGACAAGCACAAGCACGGGGACTTTGGCGGCCATGGCGTCCTGCAGGTAGTTGACGAGACTGTAGTAGCCGCCCTCCTCCTCGGTCTCGTCATTCGTGACAAAAAAGTACGACTCGACGTACGAGCGCGCGGCCTTGCCCACAATCGGCGGCAGCGCATCGCTCGGGAGGGTCCCGTCGGGGAGACCGAACCGGAAGCCCGCCTCGCTCGCCAGCTGCTGCCGCTGATCCCGCCGCTCCTTCAGCGCGCTCGTCAACGCTGTAAAGTACACACCGAGCTCCTCACTCGTGAAGAAGCCGTTGGGGAAGCGTGAGTCGGCACATTGGCAGAGCACCACACGGCGCACCTTGCACACACGCAGCGTCTGCACGCGGTAGATGGCCATGTTGTTCGCAGCCAGCCACACCGCAGGCTCCACGTTGGGGATGCGAACGGGGAAGCTGTCGTCCCACACAATCACCGCCGGCAGACGCGTCTGCGGGGCAGCACCCCCGGCGACCGTCGGCGACGACGCCGAGGGGGCCGTTTGGCTCGCTGCTGACGGGGAGGACGTTCCTGGCGCTTTACGAGTTTCTTTGAGCGTGTGTGTCTCCCACTGCTCCATCAGCGCGGGTATGGCGTCCAGCACGAGCTGCAGGCGGTGTGTCGTCTCCAGCGCCTCGGGCAGCTTCTCCAGCGGGTTGCCACTCAGCCGCACGTGGCGCAGACACGGGGCCGCCAGCACGGAGACGACCTCGGTCCGGCAGCCCGACGACGACGCCAAGAGTTTAGGGTTCCGAGCCGGGGTGGCCGGTGACGACGCCGGTGCGGCAGTGACCACGGCACCCGTTGCGCTGTCGATTGGGACGCTCGTCGTGCCCACGTTGGCGATGCAGTTGTGGTGCAGCCCGAGCCGCTCTAAGAAAGGTGCGCGCGTGACGAGGGAGCCCGGGATGTTCTCGATGTGGTTGTGCGACAGGTCCAGCCGCACAAGCCGCGGCGCGGCGAGCACCTCCTCCGGGAACTTCACGAGTCGGTTGAAGGTGATGACAATGTCCATCAAGGCGTGAAAGCTGGCGAAGCGCAGCGGGGCGAGGGTGGTGAGGGCGTTGTGGCTGAGCCGCATGTCCACCGTGAACGCCTCCAGCCGGTTCAGCTGCCCCAGCGTCGCCGCGGCCGAGAGCGCCACATACGTCAGCTCCAGCTTCGGCTCCTGCGTGGCGAGCTGCTGCTCCACTGCCTCCTGCACCGCAGCCGACGTGTCCTCGTCCGGGTTGTTGTCGTTCTGCTCATCGTCGCCGTCGTCGTCGCTGCCATTGTACAGCGCGAAGGGGTCGTCATCCGCATCCTCTGGCTCGTCCTTGTCCTCGTCCCCGTTGTTGTGCCGCGCCGTCTCCACCTCCTTGCGCCGCACCCGCCGCAGCGCCCGCACGCCGTGGAAGCAGTCCGTCAAGTTTTTCCCGCGGTACACGGACTCGAGCGCCTTGTCGTACAGGTCCATCAGCGATGCAGGCACCTGGCCAGGAGTGGCAGCGCTCGGCGCACCTCCAGCACCACCGGTGCTCACCCCATTCGCCGCGACGTTGTTGGCGGACGTTCGACGCGTACCCGCGCCGACGCTGTCGCCGAGCGCGAGCGACGCGGGGCTACAGCCCGTGCCTGGGACCGCACCGTGGGGGTCGACGTGCATTGGGGCGAAGAACGGGTGCCGCGTTGCGGCAGGGAGCAGCATGCGCTTGCTCAGGTCCTTCTCCAGCATCAGCCCGAGCAGCTCGCGCAGGTCGGCGTCCCCGACGTTGGGGATGGGGAAAGGTGCGGCGCTGAGAATCTGCGCTCGGTGCTGGGCAAAGGACGTGGTCGACACCGGCAGCGTGCCCACCGCCATTTCGTAGAGCGTCAGCGCAAAGGCCCAGCTGTCCACCACCTCGCCCGAGACCTCCTCTCCGCGCACCTGCTCCGGCGAGCTGAACGCCGGGGTGCCCTCCGCCTGCTTCGTACGAATTTGACTGTTACACGTGCCGAAGTCCGCAATCTTGACGACGTCGGCGTGGTCGACGAGGCAGTTGGCTGGCTTGACGTCGCGGTGGTAGAGGAACTCGGAGTGCAGGTGCAGCAGGCCGCGCAGGATGTCTGCGGCGTACTGCCGCGTCTTGTCGAGCGGCAGCGGTGGCGTGTCGGCGACGTGCACCGGGCCGCGCTCGCAGTACTCCATAATGACGTAGACCTTGTGCGAGTCCACGTCCTCGATGACCTCCTTCAGCTTCGTGATGTTGGGGTGGCTGATGAACCGCATCACCGCGATCTCGCGGAGCAGGTCGTCCTCGTTGGTGCCGGCCAATGCGGCCTTGACCCGGCTGCGGCCGAGGCTGATGCCCGACAGCGCCACCTTCTTCTGTCGCCGCAGAATCTTGAGCGCGAAGAGCTCTTGCGTGCGGATGTGCTGAACCAGCTTCACCTTCGCGTACGACCCGCGGCCGAGCTGTCGCACAACAACGTAGTCGTTGATCACCTTGTTGCCGCCGCTGTTGCGCGTCTTGGTGACGAGGGAGCCTTCGTGGACCGAGTTGGAGCGCGACTTGCGTCGGAAGCGCTTGAGGTCGTGCTCGTGCGGCGGCGGCTCGCTGGAGGTGGAGAAGAGCCGCCCTGACTCCCCGGAGGACCACTGCCGACTACCACTCGTCGGTTCTTCTGCGGGGATGGGGAGCGGTGCGCTGATGGTGATGCTGCCGTTGCGCCCAGCCGCCGCTGCACCGTTGCCCCCTCCGCTGCCCGAGCCGTCCTCGGGATCCTGCTGCTGGATGAAGCACTCCTGGCAGAGAATGTAGTCGCACTGGTCGCAGCGGTACACGGGCTCGCCGTCCTCGATGGCGCGCTTGCACTTGGAGCAGGGCGGGTAGAAGAGCGTGCTGGCGCCGCCCTCGCCGGAGAGCGAGAAGATCGAGTCGCCGCCGAAGGTGCGACTGGACCCGCAGTGGTTGTCCTGGATGGACAGCATCGCATGCGTCGGGTTGTGCACGGCACGCACCGCCTCCAGGTCGAAGCGGCAGTCCTCGCACAGAAGAAAATCGTCGCACACCTCGCACGAGAAGGCGACGGCGGCACTGCGGCACAGCGCGCACTCACGCGGCTGGTTGCAGAACACGGCGAGCCCGTTGCCACTGCTGCGGACGTTGCTCGGCATGTTGCCGCGGCTGTTCAATGGGCCACCCGACATCGGCCGACTCCCCGGGGCGCCCCCTGTCGCGAGCCCGCGAAATTCCGGCGACGCGCCGAGCACAGACGGGGCGAGGTCGCTGCTGCTGGGGAAGCCGTGCGGGTGCGTCGGGGTGCCGGCAAGACTCATGAGGCTGCCGGTGCTCTGCCCACGGCGATGCCCTGTCCCGTTCGCGCCGTCCATTGACACGCTGTGGCGGCTGGTAATGCCAAAGCGGAAGCTGCCGCCGCTCGCCTGTGCGGTTGACGCGGGGCGATAGACTCGGGGTGAGCTAAGAATGGGCAGCCCCGCCGTGGACAGAGGCACCACGTCGCCCGGGGTGGAGGGATCGCTGTCGTCGTCCGAGTCGATGTCGAAGCAGGAGTCGTCGATGTCCAGAATATGAACCTCGCTGTTCATATCCGGATACCCGGCCGCGGGGTTATTGGTGTTGTTGTTGCTCGTGGTGGTCGCGGTCGTGGCCGTGGCCGTGGTGGTGTTCGCGGCAGGCATCGAGATGGGGCGGGCCGGCATCGCTCGCGGCGCGGCAGTCGCAGGGATGGACGGCGCGCGGGTGCTGGCAGGGGACACGACGGGTGACGGCGGCCTTGGCTTGGAATCTGAGGGGCGCTTCGGTGGCATCACAGATGCACCCTTCGCGGTGGTGGGCGTCGTCTTGTCGGCCGGCGCCGGCTGCGTGGGGAAGAGGCTGCCAGATCCGCCCGGCGATGCGGCGATGTGGCGGCCCGACAGCCGCATCTGCTGTTGCGACTCGGAGGTGACGGAGATGTGGAGAAGGCTCGAGCGGCGAGTCGTGGCACTGCCGCTTAATCGGCTCTGCTGCTGCCCTGGTGTGCCGATTGGGGGCAGGTGGGTGGCGGTGGCTGCGCCATCACCGCCACGGCCAGCACCCCCTCCATATTCTACACCGTTGGCACCGCTGCCTACTCGTGCTGCCGCCCCCTCCCCAGTGGTCTGCCTCGTCACTGATGGCAGCGCTATCTCGTAGGCCGTACTGATTTCTCCGCTGGCGGCCCCGTCCACGTCACGGCCGCGGCGCGGGACGGCGAACCGACTACGGCTGCCGCTGCTTCCGATGCTGCGATTCAGTGGGCGCGGCGACGTGGCGGGGACGGAGGTGGGGCTAGCGGACGGCGTTCCGTTAACCTTGTTGCCCCCGTTAGACCGAGCCCCGCCTCGTGTGAGGGGGTTGGGCACGCGCACATTGGAGGTGGAGGTGCCCTGCGGCTCCTCACTCGCCTCGCAGCTGCTCTTCTCTTGGCTGTGCGCTTTGATGCTGTCCACCGAGCTCCGCATGGTGGCGGGCGGCTTGTTGCTGTTCCTAGCGCGTGCGGGTGACACCTCGGATTTCTTGGATCGACGCGACGGACTCTTATCGGAAGGCAAGCTAGTCGAATTCTGCCCTTGTGTCCGCGTCTTCGTCGTCGTCGTGGTCGCTGCTGCTGCTGCTCCTGCTGCTGCTGGTGTTCCTGTCACCGCCCCCGCCGCCGCCGGTTTCACCTGAACCTGCAGCAGCGGTGCCTCGGCGGAGGCACCACAGCCCATACAAAGTTAACGTCGGAACGTCACACGGAGACACAAACGGTGAGGCAGGCAGACACACTCTTACAAACACACACACTCACACATACATACACACACAGTTGCCTTGCGTGCGTACCTTCAGCGTGCTTGGAGGAACAACTCTAGTTCTCTCTTTGAGGGGGCGGAGGGAGGAGTGAGTGGGGAGGAAGGTGGAAGAGGTACGGGAAAAGAGATGGGTAGAGGGAGGGCGTGGCGGCGAACGCTTATGTGTCTGTGTGTGTGTGTGTGTGTGTGCTCAGAGCTGCTGACGCGAGGGACAATCGATGGACTAGAGGTGCTATACACACAAGGAGAGAAGGGGAGGGGGGGGGGCAACGCTAGCGCCGTACAGCAGTGCACTTGTGCGTGTGTCTGTGTGTCTGTCTGTAGGAGTGGTGTGGTGTGGGGTGGGGTGGGTAAGGGGAATGGACAGTGCGGCGAAGGAGGTCCTCGAGTCCGTGCCGACACACCGAGAAGGGGATCGTCAGAGAACGAGAGGAAGGAGAAGGGGGGAAAGCGCTTGTGTGTGTGTGTGTGTGTGTGTGCGGGGGGGGGGGAGGGGAGGAAGAGGGGGCTGACGGAGGACGGAGGAAATCGAAACAACAACAACAGCGACAACCAGAAAGGAGAAAGCGAAGACGAAAAAAAGAAGCAGAACAGATGCGATGGCGACGCAGGCGCCGTCCTTTTCGTTCAGTTCAACTACACGGGTGAACAGAGTCGTGGGAAGTGCGTGCGTGTGTGTGGCGTGTGGTATGTGTGTGTGTGTGTGTGTGGTATGTGTGTTGGTGGGAGAGACGGAGACCAAGGCAAAAAGAGGAGGAAGATGTGAGGGAGCAGTGGTCGGCTTGCGGTGAGCGCAGCGTGTGCGTTTGCTGCAGTGATCACCCTTTCCCTCCGCACACGAACAGGCAGGTTTCCCGCACGGGAGAACATTTCGGAGGGGGGGGGGGTGGCTGGAGTGACTCCCGCGCTAGCCCCGTCACGCCGCAGCCCCCCCCCTCCCATTGCAATGAAGGGGGGAGGAGGGATTGAATAGAAATGGATAGATATGTTTTTTCTGATTCGCTGTCAAGGAGAATGAAACACACACACACAGAGAAGCACACGCCAGTCAAGAGAGAAAATAAAAGGGCAGCGTTGGATGTCTACGCGCTGGGTGTGTGTGTGTGTGTGTGTGTGTGTGTGAGTGGCACTTGTCTGCGTATGCGTCTCTGTTTGTGTGTCTCTCTCCGTGTGTGCAGGTGTATGAGAGGCTGGTATGTGAGTGTGCGGCCAACGCCGGCACTAAGAATATGAGGTGAAGAAGGGAGGATGGCAGCCCGCGGCTAGGTGCGGACACAAGAAGAAGGAGAAGAAGAAGGGAGGGGGAAGACGGTGACGCGACTACGATACACTGGCGGTGGGGTGGCGCCCCCCCCCCCCCCCCGCCAGTCCCACGCCACGCCATGCCCTCACTCATTGTTCTTGAGGAGCTTCTTGACGTCCTTCTTGGGCCACCAGTCGGGCAGCCGCGTGTGCACCGGCGTGCCGTCCCGCAGCTGCAGGCCAGGCACCGTCTGCGTCGCCTTGTCCACGTACCGCAGCCGGAGTAAGCCAATACCGACGTCCCCGCAGACCCCCGTGACCTCCCCAATCCTCTCCTTCGCAGCGGTGAAGAGCGGCTCGCCGACCTCGACCGTCCGTGCGACCGCGGCGCTCCCGTCTGCCTGCGGGGTTCCAAAGTGCAGCGGCACTGTGCGCTTGCGCGTCACGAGCATGACGTGTGTGCGGTGCGTCAGCTCCTGCCCCAGGTAGCAGCCCTTGTGGAAGTTGACGCCCTCCAGGAAGTCCAGGTTACCCTCGAAAGGCAAGCTCTTGTTGTTGCGGAACACCTCGGGGCCCTCGCCAATGCCGCGGCTGTACAGCAGGGAGGTGTAGGAGTCCGTCGAGGTCAGCGGCGGGGCCCACGTGGTTGACGCGACGCAGCGCCGCAGCTGCCACGTCGGCAGCGGTGGCGACGGGGAGGTGGGGGACGGGGGAGAAAAGAAGAGGGCCTCGCCACGGGCATCGGTGAAGCACTCTGTGTGGCGCTCCTGCAGGGTCGGCGGGGGCGATGCGGGCCCGGCGGTGTCGGCGCCATGGGTCGCTTCTCCTTCTTCGGCTGGTGGCGTGGCGCCGGTGGCGTCCGCGGGTCGCGGCTCGAGAGCGGCGACGACGGTGAGTTCCTGGCCGGTGTTCTCAATCACCACTTTCTTGCGCATCTTGAGCTCACACAGGTGCTCGAAGAGTTCCTCGGCGCTGCGCTCGTGCACGTCGACGAGGATGGACGCCTGGCCCTCGTGCGTCTGCTTGCATTGGTAGAGGTGGGCGTCGCACAGCACGCGACCCGTGAAGTAAAGGAAGCAGCCGTACATGCTGCCCGACGGCTGCAGCGTGCGCAGGTCGTTGGTGAAGACGCCTTGCAGGTACTCGTGCGCCTCCGTGCCGCGCACGCGCAGAAGGCGGCGGCTGGGCAGTCGGCACACAAACGGAGCAAGCGGCTTCATCGGGTAGACAAAGATCGTGTATGTGTGTGTGTGTGTGATTGTGTGAATGGGCGGGAGGCTCTGAGTGAACAGTAGTGGAGTGTTTGTGTGAAACTTTTCCCCGTGTGTGCAGGAGGCGACCAACCATACGTCTGCTTGTGGGACCTGAGGTGTGGGGGCGTGAGGGGGTGGGGGAAAGGGGATCACACACACACAAAAAAAAAGGAGGACGGCAGAGTGGTATGCGGCAGTTAGGCACTGCACGTCATGATACACCGAGTTGGAGCGAGTTGATCTCCTTGTGAGGAGCTGAAGGCATGGAAGGTTCAGCAAGGCTGAGCGCTCTGTTGATTGTCGAGTTCTTCTGATTGTTTTCCGTATGTACGTCTCTCTCTTTCTCTTTCTGTGTTCACGCATCAGCGCGTGCAGAGTGGGCATTGACACGAAAATCCGTAGTGGTCCTCGAGGTAGCGCCGCCGACGCAGGGCCGCCGCGTCGGTGTGGCGATCGCCGAAGTCGTCCACGCGGATGTAACTTGTGAAGAGCTGCTCACCCGCCTCAATGTCACGCAGCGCCACGACGGCGGCGGCCACGGCACCGATGGTAGGCTGGAAGCACACGTTGGGAGCGCAGCTGTGGTTTAGTTTTGTTGCCTGGTCGTACAACGCCACACCGATGGCGTGCAGACCGTCACTGCTGCAGCTGCTCGTGTTGTTGTTGCTCGTGGTTTGTTGGCTAGTACCCAGTTCGCCTGTTGTCGCAGCCGGCGCAGCGGCGTCACTGAGCTCTGGCACGTGCGCGTGTGCGTCGTGGAAGAGTGAGTAAAGACGGCGGAACAACAACGCCGTATCCGCAGCAGCAGCAGCAGCATCGTCCCCGCTGTCGTCGGCCTCACGCTTAACATGCCCTTTGGTTTGCAACCAGCGGCACCACAGTGTGTAGAGCGGGCAGACCACGACGTACATGTGCACGTTGGCGTTGGTCAGCCAGTGGAGCTGGAGATAGAGCTGCAGCGGGAACGCGAGGGACTGTGACACCTCAAGAGCATCAGCCGTCACAAGTCGACCCACGCGCACGTCCCGGGTCCCGTCTGCCGCGCCGCCACCGACAAGCAGCTTCTCTTGCGAGTCTGTGTAGGCCTCCGCGCAGCACAGCACCCACCACCACGTCATGAGGTACCAGCTGAAGCGCAGCAGCGCGCGCTGCTCCGGTGACAGCAGCTCCATAGCGCCTTCCGCGTAGTCCCCCAACAGCCCTTCAAGGCATTCGCGAAACACGGCGGCAACTGCGGTGGCCCCGTGCCCCAGCCACGTCGCAAAGGTGCAATTCGCCGTCGGGGCCGAAACGGCATCAAGCGTGCGATGGAGCTGCTTGGCAAGGAGTAGCGTGAGGAGCCACACGCGCTCGTTGCAGCGGCGGGCAACGGCGTGCAGGGTGGAGAGGACGTGCCGCCGGGACGGCCACGCAGCCTGACGAAGCGCCAGCGACGGGGGGTGCTGTGCAAAGACAAGTATGGCATCCGCGCTGGGGTACCGCAGCTCTTCCACCAGCAAGTCCTCTGCATGCGTGGTGAATTGTGACGATGCTGGTGTTGCTGTTGATGCTGTCGCGGTCGTCGTCGTCGTCGTCGTAGTGGCCTCTGGGTCGGCCATCTGCGGCGGCCACAGCACAAACCGCCGCCCTTCGTCTCCCAGGCTGCGCGCTGCACAGCTGGGCGAACAGAAGTGCACAACGTGTTGCCTCGCCATGGCATCCACCTCGACCGCGTGCGGCGCTCCGGCTACATGCGGGGTTGAGTCTGGGGCTTGCTGCATGGCGTCGGCGAGGTGCGAGAGGCGCAGTGCTTGAACCAGCGTCCACGTGGACGGAAGCGGTGGCGGAGGCGTCGAGGGGGGAGAGGACGTGGCAAGGGGCGTGGTGGGCCTCTGGGACTCCAACGCGTCCCGATGGAGGCGGTCCAGCCGCGCACACTCCTCCCAAAGGAACGCAAGGAGGGGCGCACCACAGCCGAAGCAGCAGCGCACCCGCTTGTGCGACGCTTCCGGTAGACCCTCCTCGTTGCTGGGTGTCTCGTGAACGGGTGACGTGTTCCACGTCTCGTAGGACTGCGCAAAGACGACCGGCGCCTCGTGCAGTACGCTGTCCCCAACCTCGTACCTCCGCGTCGCGAACGCGCCGACGCCTGTCTCGGCGTCCACCAGCTTGACGCGCAAGGACGGGGGATGCGTGGAGGGGTGGAGGCGGTCCTCTGAGTCTTGTGCTGTGGCGGGTGGGGTTGGGTGTGGTGGGGTGACGTGCGCCATCTTGTGAGGCTCTGCTCGTGAGCCTTGTCTTCCGCCCTGTCTTCGATGCGCGATAGCGTGCACGCCTGTGGGATGGGTGAGGGGGAGGGGGGGGGAAGATGGCGGTGGCGGTGGTCACAGTGGGGGGAGGGGGGGAGAGGGAAAACGGAAGAGGAGGCAAAGCATGTGGAACGTTCGAAAAGGCGCAAGGGAAAAAGGAAAAGAATCAATCAACAACGGCGGTCAAAGGGGGGGAGGGGGGACCAAGCACCGAGCGGTGCCGCCACTGCACGACTTCCCCCCCTGCCTCGAGAGAGCTGGGTGTCACGGCGGGTGTACAGGGGCCATGCGTTTCCCACTAGCCAACAAGTGGCTGTGAGCATAGCTCCATCGCCTCCTCCCCCCGCCCCCCTCTACGGAGCCGCGCCTGTGCAGCACCCTTGGGTTGACGCGCCGCGTCCCTTCACACAAGCACCGTCATGCAGCCAGTCAGCCAGCATACTTCCTCGCATTGTAGTGCTTTGTGGGGGGTAGGGGTAACGTCTAGAAAAAAAAAACAAGACAGCATCAGCACATCATACGTGACATGGACAGACGTGCCCCCTTCTATACCGCTATTCCGCCACGTGTTGCCACCCTCCCCCCCCCACCTCCCTCCAGCGAAGGAGTCGGCAGCGAGTAGGGGGGGGGTGGCCCACACAGGAGCGAGCAGCTTCCGCCACCCTTATGCTGTGCACGCGGCCAGCGCTGTCGCCACACACACCTCCAACACGTGCCAGCGAAGCCGGTGCGCTTTCTCCGCCTCCGTCGCGGCCCCGGCGCACACGCGGAGGCTGTCAGCGCGAGTGAGGGTGCGCTGTGCGGCGAGGAGAGCTGCTTCCGAGATGCTGTAGTGCTGCAGCAGCTTCTGGGCATCGGCGAAAGACAGCGCCGCGCTGCTCCAACACGGCGCCGTGGTGGGAGAGAAAGCGTGCTCGGCCGCCTCGGTGTTGGTGTGTCGCACGCACGCATGGACGGAGTCGTCCACGTCGAGCTCGCCGTCACCGGCGTCGCTCGGCCAGGTGATCGGAGAGACGGACGCGGCGCTGATGCCGGTCGCACCTGCCCCTTTGGAGGGTCGGTAGATGATCACGACGCTCGTGGTGTGCGGACCGGGCGGCAACACCTGCAGGATGCGGTCGAGGTTGTGCGACAGCGAGAGGGCTGCAAACACCTGGCGACTGCTTGAAACGCGGCGCGGCGCTGGTGGTGATGAGGGCACGGCGACCGCCCTACTCGCGCCGCTGGCGGCGGATGGCGGTGTCTGCGCGGCTGCGGTGACGGTGATGGGGGATGTATTGGTCAGTGTGTCGTGGTGCAGCAGCAGCGTCGGCGACAGCGAGGACGGGGTGCGGACCCCCACCCCATCGGTGCCCCCCTCTGCCCGGAAGAGCGCGACGGCCAGCTGAAGGGATGACATCACGAAGGCGTGGTCGACCACGGCGGCGTCGATGTGTCGCCGCTTGAGCTCGGCGTGGATGGCGGCTGCGTTGGGGCAGTCGTGGTAGCAGCGCACCCGGAAGCTGCCTATTCTCAGCGGCATGGCGAGCGGCGGGGGCGGGAGGGGGAGGGGAGAGCGGTGCTGGGTGCGGGTGTGTCTGTGTCTGTGTCTGTGTCTGTGTGTGTGCACACACGTGTGTGAGGGTTCTATGAGGTCTGGCGGAGGTCAACGTGGCGACTGGATCTACTCCAGCGGTGTTGTGCTACGTGTGTTAATGTGCTTGTGAGTTTTTTTTTGGTCTTTGTCACGAGCGCTGATGCATGTGTGTGTGTGGGGGGGGGGGGGGGGAGAAGGAGGTGGTGGAGCGCAAAGGAGGAAGAGGATGCCCATCATGTGCATTCAAGAAGCGGCAGCAGCAACATGGAGGCCGGTGAGATCAAAAGCAACACGAACAAAACAAGGTACACGCCGTCAGAAGCGAGCGCGCCGCCGTGCACGCGATGATGCCGTACAGTGCGTCACGTGAAGAGAGGCGGGGGACAAGGGAAAAGGGAGGGGGAGGGAGAAGGAGAGCGGAGCGTCTACCGGCGTCATCTCTTGGTCAGACCTCTTCGCGTGATGACACGCTCCACGTGCTTCACAATCTCTCCGACGCATTTGCCAGCGGTGTACTTCGTGCGTCATCGCTGACGGCGGGAAGGGCGGAGGCGGAGGCGGCGTGGGAGAGAGAGGGAGTTGCGCGTGTGCACGCGTGTCTGTGCTGTGTCGTGGCTCGAAGACGGCGGAGGGTGACACGAAGGACGAGCGAGAAGGGAACGAGCCCTCAGTGGGGGATGGCTGTCATAGGGAAAAAAGGAAACGTCGGTGAGGACGTTTACGACGAAGACACGCGCTTCACGGCGATGATGCTGATACATTGCTGGTGTCGAGGTGTGTGTGGAGAAAGGAAATAAAGGAGGGGCCTAGGAAACACAAGGGGTGGGATGAGATGGGGTGGGGCATTCAACCGTACGCTGTCCTTCACCTGCGTGGGCAAAAGATGACGTCCACCTTACTTGTGAACAAAGCTACGTTCACTCCCCCGTAGGGACCGCTTTGGACGAGACACTGCCGCTCCTTTTTTCCACACACACACACACTTACACACACACATAAGCGTATGCACAGCCCTTCAATTTTTTTTTTCATTCACCGATCAGCGCAAGACGAATCTAAAAAAAAGAGGCAAGCGACGAGAAGAAGAAAGGAGTCTGCGGTGCGTAGACAGTGGTCGGCGTCGGGGTCGGGGGGGGGGGGGGGGGAGGATGCTGATGGCGAATAGAAAGGGGGTCACACAAACACACAAACACACAAACACACATATCTACACAGCTACACAAGCCATTCCACGAGCCTATCCATGACGTGCCGCAGCTGAACAGATGGCCTTCAGAGCGTCGTAGAGGGAGCGAAGGAGCTGGCGCGTACGCCGTGCGCACGGAGGCCGACCACACCATGAACCACGCGCATTGTGGTTTGTGTGTGTGTATATATATGTGTGTGTGGGTGTGCGTCTATGTGTGCCTACTCTGAGTTCAGGTTCACCGTGAACGTCTTGTTGTCCGGCTTGGGGCCCTCGAAGGAGCGGGCGTACACGAGCGACACGGTGTGCTGACCGGGGTGCTTCGGGGTGACGCTGACCTTGTACACACCGCCGGCGCCGATCAGCCCAGCCGAGGCCGGCGTCTGCTCGTACTTCGAGGTAACCTCAACGTGCTCGTCGCTCAGCGACTCCTGGCCCTCGAAGCCAGCGCGGGTCCAGGCGAAGCCGGTGGTTGGGTTGCCGTTGAGGTGGATCGTGATCGCGTTGCCAACCTGCGCGTCGACGGACTTGTTGTTGTCCGCGATGGTGAGCGGCGCCGACATCGTTGAAGGTTGCGGTGGGAAGATAGGGGGGGGGAAGGGTATGGGTATGGCAAGGGGGAGTTGCTGATACCGTCGATAACGTGGAGGGAGAGGGAGTGCAGGGGGGGGGAGGAGGTGGAGAAGATGGTGTGGAGAGCTGCGTGGCGTTGTCGGGTGTGTGTGTGATTGCGTTTATGTTTGAAGACGGGAAGGAGAGGAGGCAGGGGGGAGGGGAGAGGGTGATGGGTGAAAGGCATCGGCAGGAGGAGCGCGCGCCGAGTGGGCCCAGCGAGGCCGGAACAGCGCACGGGCTGACAGCGCTGTCACGATATGGCTGAGCTCTTTGCGCGTCCGCAGCCAGGGAACCGCTGTGCCGCACGAAAGGAGAGGGGGTCGGGGGATCCGTCGAGTTGTGTGTGCGTGTGGGTCTTTTTGATGTTACATGTTGTCGAGGGTGTCGTGTGCACGAGCGGTTGCAGTGGTACTGATGTGCGCTGTGGTGAGGGAGGAAGAAGAGACGCAAGTTGATGCAACGCAAGCAGTGGGAGAGAGGGGGGGGGGAGCTGAGAAGTGGAGAAGGGTAAGCACGAGCTTCATGGGCCGCCTTGGGCCTGCTTACTGAACGGCAGACGGGAAAGGAGAGAGAGAGAGGCAGCTCTGCACGATAGCCCCCCACGCTTAGAGAGAGAGAACACATCAGGCGTCCGTCTGTCTGTCATTCGTGTTGCCTCTAGCTGAAGTTGTCACTCCTCTTTGATGCACACACGGGTATCGAGCCAGTGAGCGCAGCGGCATGTGGGGCGAGGGAGGGAGGGAGGGGTAGGCGGTGGGATCCCAAAGGCAAGACGATCAGAGACCTCCACCGGCCGCGGATCATGCTGCACGTGCCCTCCACCTTCGCAGCGAAGCAGGTGCACGGAAGAGTCGTTCTATCCTCCCTCATGCATGCGCCGTGCACGCTTCGATCTCATTTCTGTTTTTTTTGTTTATTTGTTTTTCACCCCATCAACACACACACACACACACACACACACAGACAGACAGACAGACAGACAGACAGACACACACACACACAGACACATCAACACGTCAATAGGTTCAGGCATACACACACTGGCAAGGCGGCGCTTTGGAGAAGCGAGAGAGAGAGAGTGCGGCGGTCACGACGAGGAGGTACCGCACCAGACGCACCTGCCGCAGGCATTTATGGAGGAGGAGTCTAGCATTACCCTCCCTCGCTGTAGATGGGAGATGCGGGGATTGAAGACAACACGACAACGACAGGTGCGCTGTGAAACGTATCCAGGGGAATGAGAGGAGGAGGACGGAGGGACGGAGGAGAGGGGGGAAGGGAAGGGAGAGACAGAGGCCCCCCCCCTCAACACACACACACACACACACATACCCCTTCCTGCAAAGTACCTTCATTTGTTTTTTTCGTTTTTCGTTCCTTCTAAAAGGGCTGGAAGCCACCAGCGGGGTTACCGCCCTGCGGCTTCGGACCGCCGTTGCCGCCACGCCCCGGGCCTGCCGCACCCGCGCCGCGTGCGCCGCCACGGCCCGGTGCGCCGCGACCGCCTGCCCGCCCACCGCGGTAGCCGCTGGCTGAGCCGAGCATGGACATGAAGGCAGCCAGCGCCTGGAGAGGCTCTGCGCCGCCACGCCCGCGCCCACGCACCGCCCCGCGGCCGCCACGCCCAGGCTTAAAGTTAGAACGCTTGTGTGTCACCTGCAGTGTGTATGTAGGGGGTGAGAGAGACAAGCACATGTGGAGTGATGTGTAGGAGAGGTGAGCGTAGAGGGGGGGGGGGGGGAGAGGGGAGGAGGAGGAGAGGAGTTGAGGTGAGGCGAGAGGGGAGAGCGGAGAAGGGAGAAGGGGGAGGGGGGGGGAGTGTAAAGGACAGCGACCGTATCGAGAGGAGCGGCAGCGCGTGTAAGAGGCGATAACTTAAAACAAGCAAAAAAGTAGAAAGAGAAGAGGGACAAAAAAAAGAAAGGAAAGTAGAACAGGATGCAGTGTCGGGGGCGGCGAGTGAGGGACAGAGACGACGAGAGGGAGGAAAGGGAAGGGAAGGGAAGGAGGGGAGGGGGGGGGCAGAGAGCGGCGTGGGCGGGGAGACGGGGGGGGGGCAGGCGGGCCTTTTGTTCGTTATTTTTTCCTTCTTCTTTCGTTGTGTTTGTGTTTCGCGGGTGGAGTTTTTTTTTCGCTTCAACCACTTTTTTTTTCTCCCCCTTTCTTTCTTCTTTGTTTTCCATGTCTTAATTTCTTTTGGGAGGGAGGGAGGGAGGGGAGCGGGTTGGGCTGGGCTTGGATGGGAGCGAGGTGGTACCCGGTGACGTACCCTTCAAGCCATGCATAATTTTTTTTTGTTTCTTTCTCCCCACCTGGGGAGGCGAGGGAGTTGGGAGTCGAGACTTCTGATGTGTTGTCCATGGTGCGCACATGGCTGACTCCCGTTGGCTGTTGTTCCTGTTGTTGCTGGTGATGGTGGTGGTGGTGTGCTGGTGCTGGTGCGGACGGTGATGGCAGCTCCTGAATATATTTTTTTGTTTCTTCGAGGCTCTCTTGGCTGTCTCGGGGTGCGGTTGGTGGACTCTGCGAGCCTCTGTGTGTGTGCCTGTGTACCTGTGTGTGAACCCCGTTTGTTTGTTTCTTTCTTTGTTGTTGATGTTGTTGGATGCCCCTGTTGTTGATGTTGTTGGATGCCCCTGTTGTTTTTGTGATGGTGTCCGTGAGGAAAAGGAGAAGAAAGAGGGGGAGAAGGACGGACCGGTGCCGCAAAGCATCCCCCACAGTCTCGCGTCCACAACTCTGTACCCCTTCCCCCCCCCTCCCCTCCCCCTCCGCACGCCTCCACCGCCTCATCCATCTCTCCCTCCCTCCCTTGTTTTCTTCACCTGCCCCCCCCCCCCCTTCTAAGCCTCTGCCCACCTACTCAAGGCCCATGGTTCGTACCCATGCGTGACCTTCTTCATGTGTACATGTGTACCTTTAGATGTCGCGAGGCACCCGCTGCCCACGTGAAGCACCTCCCAAAAAATTTCACCTTATTTCGTCGCGCCTACTGCCGCCGCTCAACGCCGAGTCTCACCACGCCTTCAGCAACGACCGATGCTTCAGCCTACTCACTGTAGTGCCGCCTTTTCACATTTCTTCCCTCTGCAGCACATAAACACACACACACAGACACATAACGCAAGATGTCATTGAATAACAATAAGAAGAATAAGAATAAGAAGGTTACTGCCTCTTACACACACGAAAGATATGTTCGGTACAACTGCGCCGCTCACGCGATGGAGTGATGCTGAAACAATCGCGGCATTAGCTTAGAGAGAGAGGGGAGGGGGAGGGGGGGAAGTGGAGGGGGGGGGATGTACCTTGCGTGTGTGTGTGTGTGAGTCCGAGTGGATGCGAGTATCGATACAGCACGGGCTTTCATAGAGCCCTTCACGCACCCCGCTGTGTAAAACAGACACAAGGACATACACCCACGCACACAGACGCACGCAAAGTAACCCAGTCAAGCACACCTCCATGACATCAAGAGGACGGGAAGAGGGGGGGGGCGAGAAGTGCTCTAGGCATGTCCCCCCACCCTCCGTTCCTCTTCGGAGAAAAAAAAACCCATGGAGAAGCAACATCGTTATTGAAACTACAAGTAAAGGACCCCCTCTTCTCATTGAGGAGGGTGGAAGGACTCACACATACGATTATGGTACTACCTTTGAAGTTCGCGTTGTTCTTTGTGTCAATCGCCTTGCCCATCGCCGTGTAGTCGGCAAACTCGATGTAGGCCGTCCCCTTCAGCTCCCCCGTCGCCCGGTCCTTCAGTACGGTGCAGTTTAGGATGCCACCGCAGTCCGCAAAGAACTGCGTCAGCTCCTCCGGCGTCGTCGTCGGCGTTCCGTCGGTGCCCTTAGGCAGGTTCCCGACGAACACGGAGCGACTGTCTGTGTCCTTGGAGAAGCTGTGCGTGCTCGCCGCCATAGCAGCCGCCGAGGCAGGACCACCCGCGCCTACCTGGCCCGCACCGCCACCACCCAGATAAGATGACGGCTGGTACGGCTGCTGCATATGGTACTCGGATGGGGACGGCGTGGGGAGGAAGGGGTGCGCGTTGGCGTTGAAGGCCTGGGGTGGCTGCTGCTGCTGCTGCTGTTGGCCGAGAGCCGGCTGCTGTTGCAGCTGCTGCGGCGGCATCTGGAACATGGACACCGCCGGCTGCTGTTGTGGCTGCTGCTGCTGGAGCTGCGGCGAAGGTTGCTGCTGCTGCTGCTGTTGCTGTTGGGGAATAGACGGTGCGGCCTGTCCAAAGCCGAACATGGAGGCGGGGGCCTGCGGCTGCTGCACCGGTGGGGTCATGTGCTGCTGCTGCTGCTGCTGACGAAGCTCTGCATCGTGCGCCAGCTCCGCCTCGATGCGGGCGATCTCCGCCGAGAGGTCGCTGTCCATGGTGACCGGGGGGGAGGGGAAGAGTTGCAGGAAAAGGAGGATCTGCGGATATGACGCACCGGCCGAGGTGCAGATATGTACTGCGGTGGTGGTGGTGGAGAGGGAGGGAGTGCGTGTCTGTGTGTGTGTGTTTGTGTACTCGCTGATTGTTCCAGTGGAAGTGGCAGGGTGGGGGTGGGGGGGAAGGGTACTACACAAGGGAGTCCATGTGCATGACGCAGTGCAGCGAGCATCGCGTTTTTTGGCAGAAGAAGGGAAAAAAAAAACAAAAAAACGATGGCGTGGAGTGGACGAAGGTACAGTGGAGGGGAAAGGGGGGGGGGGAGTGAAGGCCATAGCAAACGCGTGCTTAGCACGCTGCTCGCTGCACCCACAACTCCGTGCGAGAAAGTTTGCCCTGGCGTGTCGGCACCACGGAGGATGTGTGACTGTTAAAAGGAAGGTGCTGACCTGTATGCCGGCACCACCAACCTCGTTCCTCTCCTCCCCTGCCCCCCCCCCCGCGTTACGGCAATAGAGTCACATTATCACCGAGACACTGCTGGAGGGGGACGTGGGAAGATGGAGAGGGCGGTGTATGGACGGGGTGTCTCCTTGAACCTAGATTGGAGGCAGAGTCATCAACAGGTGATACACTAAAGAGGCGGTGTCTGCGTGAGGCTCGGGATTGGAGGTGGAGTGCGACAGGGGGAGGAGGAGGACGAGGCACAGTACAAAAAAAAATGTGTCTGCCTGTGTGTCATGCCTCACATGGGGGGGGGGGTGTTTGAGAGCACACATGTGCGTGGTGGATGTGAGACGGTCGGCGACCTCCTGCGGCACGTGCCGCGCATCAGCGGATGCAAAAAGACACGAAAGAGTCCCGCTTGAGGCACCTTCCTTCTTCCCCCTTCCTCCTTCACCCTTTCCCCCACCCCTTCACCTCCTCGTTGCGCTCTACATGAAAGACGCATGGCGCACACGATAGGCCACTACCAAGCCCAGGAGTCTGTTCAGCCCTCGCCCGCACCTCGTGTGTATGGAACAGGGAGCTCATGGCAGGCGACAGCACGGTTGACGGGCAACGCTGTCAGACGTGCCGAGGACGCAGAACACACCAATGCGTGGGTGTGTCGGCGCCTGCCCCCTCCCCCCTATCCCTTCCCCTCGGACAACACCCACGCATGCACACACACAGAGGCGGGCCTAGGCCGAGCAGCAGCACCTTCGGTCTCGCAGTTTGCCCTTCCGTTGGTGCATGCAATGGAATGGAAAGGACAGAGGCTACGGGAGGGGGGGGGAAGGGGAGATGGTCGGGGCTCTGTTCAGAAGCCCTTGGCCGTCTTGAGTGCGAGGGCGTCAATCTCCGGCTCCTTTTGCTCCGGCGGCGCGGGTGGAAAGTGCTGCTGGATAAAGGCGATGTATGCCGGGTCGGAGTTCACGATTGCGAAGAAGCCGCCGAGGTCGTAGCCGTCTGCGCCGGCCTTGCGGACGGCCTTCTTCGCCTGCAGCTGCTCCCACGAGAGACCGGGAATGGCGCCGCAGATCAGCTGGTCCATCATCGCCTCGCTCACCTTGGGCTGCCCCTGCGCATAGCTCAGGAAGGCCGTCTTGACGCACTGCGTCTGCTCCTGCGTGAGGCCCATGGTGAAGAGAGGCAAAAGGAAGGGGGGGAGGAGGAAAGGTGAAGTGGTTCTTAAAGCAAGACACGTAGAATAAAGGGAAAACAACGAAGAGAACTGAAGGATTGCAGACAGAGACTCCGTACGTGTGTGTATTTTTGTGTGTTGTTTGAATTCCTCTCGAGGTGGGATTGAGGTGGAGGGCGACAGGTGGGGGGAGTGGGGAAGGAGAAAAAAAAAAAGGATGTGGGATGCGGTGGCGTGGCAGGTGAGAGGCGAGGGCCGACATACAGACACAGACACATACACATACACACACACAGAAGGGTGAACAAAACATCCCAGGCAATTCTGGGGCAGTGCATGTGTCATGGAGGCGCCATTCAGGCGTCGGGGGGTGGGGGGGAGGATGAAACACAAGGATCAACACCAACAGGGCGCGGAGGCATGCGCATGGCAGTCCTCCGCAGAGATCTGCTCCAGCTTGACGCATGCGTTCAAGACACCGTATTCACGGTGTTCCTTCTTTCCTTGTCTTGTCTTGTCGTGTCGTGTCGTGTCGTGTTGTGTGCCGGCGCACTTACGTTCTGTGACCACAACTTGCCGCCCTCAAGATGGAAGGAAGAGAGACGACTTGGGAGGGGAGGGGGAGGAAGAGGGAGAGTGAGACAGGGGATTGACCTTGTCACGGCGGGGAGCTGCAGCGGCTGTCACACACCCACACACACACACACACAAACCTAACCTTTTCTTCCTTTTTTTTTTCTTTCCTCTAGTCCCACTTCATGTACGGCTTCATCTTGTTGAGTGTCCACGCCAGCACCTGCTCCCTCTCCGCAACGCTGCACGCCGTCTTTGACAGTCCCGCTGGCCGGTACCGTGCGTTCATGTAGTAGCCGCCGTTCTTGAAGTCGTCCCTGACGCAGCAGTTCACGACGGTCTGACTCCCCTCCCAGGCCGTACGCATGACGAGGGCGTAGAGGTAGTAGGCGTAGTGCATCGTGCTGGCAAGCGGGACGCTGCGGTACAGGTTCGTGATGACGCCACCTGGCGAGCACGCGCAGCAGGTGAAGCGCGGCTCGATGCGCACCTCCGCGGCCCCTGCACCACCCGTGGGGGAGGAGGCGCTCGATGCGGCCTTCACAGCCGCCGCGTAGCCCGACCGCGGTGGGGTCGGTGAACCCCTCGCGCGAGCTCCCTTCCCAGTCGCGCCGATCGAAGCCTGACGGGTGAGTCGCGAGGACATGCTGCCCTTCTCCAGCTCCGGGTAGGAGCGCAGGGCAAGCTGCTGGGCGTGGAAGATGTTGCCGAGCTTGGTAAAGCCGTACTGCTCGAGGCCGTCGAACCTGTTCGCCACCCGCGGCGACCACACCCCGCGGCCGCTGAGGTAGGTGGAGACGACGTTGCCCTTCACGCCGACGTGCGCCGAGCACGTCACGTACACGATGCGGCCGTGCGCTGCCTCAACGAGGGGCAGCAGCCCTTCGGTCAGCAGGTACGGCCCAAGGAAGTTGGCCGCGAGCTGCACGTCGTCACCAAAGCGCGTCGTGGCGTGACTGTCCTGCAGCACCCCCGCGGCGTTGACGAGGATGTCGATGGGGCGCCCCCGTTGCCGCATTCGCTTGCACACCTCGCGCACGGCAATGAAGTCGTCAAGGTTGAGGGCCTCCACGTGGATGTCCTGCACGGCGGCGTCCTTGGCGTGGGCGCGCACGTGCTCGAGCGCCGCCGCCGCCGCGGCGTGCGTCGCGTCCTTTGCGATCAATGTCACGTCCGCCCCCATCGCCGCGAGCTGGGCGGCAGTTGCCTTGCCGATGCCACTCGTGGCGCCTGTGACCACAACATGTCGACCAGTCAATTCCTTGGTGCTGCGGTTACGCTTCCCGCCGGCCACCACGCGGGACAGCACAAAGAGGCTGGCGAGGTAGGCGCACTGCACCGGGAAGGGCACGAGCGGCAGCCCAGCGGTGTGCGTCAGCACAAAGCCAAGCAGGCAACCGGCCGGGAGCACCCCCATCGCCGCACTGTCGCGCATGATCGCAAAGGTGTGGAGGCCGTAGTTGTGGACGTGCTCACCCTCAAACATCGAGACGTGCCGGAACATGCCGGGGAAAAGGGGGGTCTGCTTCACGTGTGCGAGGGAGCGGGGTGAGGGCCGCGCGGTGCGCAGCTTCGGCGACGCCGACGGCGCTGCACTGGCTGGGCTAGCAGACGGCACGGCCGGGGAGGGGGCCGCGGTGACGGTGGTGAGCGACGCGTTGGAGGCGGAGGCGGACGATGCGTGTCGCAGGGTGAACCACCGCTGCGACGTCAGGAGAGCGGGATGCTGCGAGGCGCGGGTTGACCTGCAAAGGGCAGCCCCGCGCCACACAGCGAGCGAGGCGGCTGCGTGCATGGCCGGTGTGGGGAAAGTTTTTCTGTGTGTGTGTGTGTGTGTGTGTGTGTGTGTGTGTGGAGGAGTACTGGCTGATGTCGGCGGGAGTGGCGAGAGGAGAGAGGGAGGGGGGGGGGGGAGGCTGTGGCGTGGAAAGAAGGGGAATTAATGGAGTTCGTTATCTTGGGAGTTCAACACGGCCCTAACCTCTCCACAAGACTTCGCATAACCTGTGACAGACGACGCCAGGCCTCACCTCGTCAATTTTTTGCGTTTTTTTTTCCTTTGTTCCTTCACTGGTGCAAATCGGGATGGAGTGCGGAGAGACACGCGACACGGAGACAACCACACACAGACACACGTACGGAAACAAAAAGCCCCCGGGTACTCAGCACAAGAAAGGAAATCCCTCATGTCAACCACCCTATCCACAGGGAAGGGGGGGGGGGTGGAGGTTCGGGGGGAGGGCGAAACAGACGTCAACAGAAGGTAAACAACCACCAAAACAAACAACACTATAAAGAGACTTAGTGGGGGGAATTGTGAAGACTACGCTCTGTGGAGGATCGCGCACGTGCAGGCCTCCTTTCCGCGCGGCAATCTCTGCGGCTTCAGCTGCACACGCAGACAAGGGAGCGAACACAGAAAAAAACCTCCGTCATATCTTCATGGACGCGTGACGGCACTGCGCATTCAGTTTTTTTTTCCATTTTTCTTTTTGATCTACTCTGACCGCACCGAGTAGTACTTCGCGATTGTCTTGGCCATCGCCCAGTGCACAACCTCGTCGCGGCTCTTGGGGTCCTGGGCACGCTTGCTCAACCCGCTCGGCATCAGCGTGCACTCGGCGTAGTACCCACCGTTCTCCACCGTGTCCCGCACGCAGCAGTTCACGACGGTCTGGCTGCCCTCGTAGGCGTCCTTGATCCAGAGGGAGCGCAGCGAGCGGGCGACGAAGTTGTTTCCCAAGAAGGGGTCCGCGTTCTCCTGCTGCAGCGGGGTGAAGCAAAAGCCTGGGTCCGCACAGCAGACATCCACGGGGTGCAGGTCACTCTGCCGGTTGACAGGAATACCCTCGTAGCGACGGTTCGCGATGGACTGGGCGTGGTAGATGTTGCCCAGCTTCGAAGCACTGTAGCACCGCGCCGTAACTTGCGACTCCTGCGGGCCCGGAAGCAGCTGCATCCGCTCCCGCACCACGTTCGTCCGCGACACACCGTTGTGCGAGGCGCACGTGACGTACACGACGCGGCCACAGCGGTGCGGCGACTTGCGCAGCGACGGCAGCAGCGCCTCTGTGAAGTGGAAGGGGCCTAGGAAGTTCACGCCAATGTGCTCCTCGAACTTCTGCTTCGTCACCGTCGACTCCTCCTTCCACACACCGGCGCAGTTCACAAGGAGGTCGATGCGGTCGTGCACGAGGGCCTTAATCCGGGCCGCGGCAGCCATCACCTCCAGCTGGTCCATGTAGTCCATAGCGATGAAACGTCACCCGCTTCTCGAGCGGCTCCGCCGCGGGCGTGGCAGACGCCAAGGGCTCCGCCGTCGGTGCTGGAGCCGCCGTGGGCACACAGCAGTTTTGAAGGAAGAACTCCATGGTGTCTTTCTCCTTCCCGGGCGGCGCTGCGATGATGACGTTCGCGCCCATGTCGAGAAGCTGCATCGCCGTGTACAGTCCGATGCCGCTCGTGCCACCCGTCACGACACACGTGTGGCCGTGCATGTCCTTTCGGATCGTGTTGCGGCGGCCGTGCACACTCAGCCGCTGAGCCACAATACTCGCCGTCGCGTAGAGGCCAGCCTGCACAGGGGTGAGGTAGGCTGACAGCGCGGCATAGCCGCCATACAGCAGCAGCGGCAGCCAGAGTCGTCGGCTGTGCAGGAGGAGGTAGCCGGTGTGCGCGGTGGCGGAGTACGAGGGCACGTCGTCGGCACCGGCGTACGCGGAGGCCTCCGCCTTGTCCTCACTGAACTTGTGAATGCCCGCACTGGCGCTGCCCGAGGCGTGGGCGGCACCGGTGGACGACGGCGCTGCGGACGACATCGAACGTGCTGCGCGCGGCCGACCCGCGGCCGTGCCGGTGGGGGCCCCGGGTGTGGACGTCGCGGAGGTGCCGGAGGTGGTGGAAGAGGACGAGGAGGCGAGACGGCGTGGGTGACGCTGCAGTACGGAGGGAGGAGCGGCGGCGGCGGCGGTGGTGGCTGCCACCACGCGACCGGCGAGAGCGAAACGTAACATGCCGGCAGCTGCAGAGTTGTCACGGCGAGTCGGCAGAAGCAGAGAGCAGTCGTGGGTGGGGGGGGAATAAAAACAGTACGAGGAGGGGGTGAGATGGTGGAGAGAGCTTGGCTATCTGTGCGGAGTATCCGACGAGTGCGGTGCCCTCCCTGTATTGTCGTGTGGGCTCTGAGAATGACCTTGCGCGGAGATGCATGACGAAGATGGGGAGGGTAGGGGGAGAGGAGGTAGAGGGAGAGGGATAGGGGGGGGGAACGTGGTGGGTGGGTCGTGTGGGAAGCAGAGGCACGTGGTGGGACGGTGCGTCACGGCTCCAAAAAAGGCAGGCCGTGCACTTGAAACTCGCAGCAGTGCACCCGTTCCTCTGTCATCTACACGCAGTCCCAAAAAAGCGCTGTGCCTTGCAGGGTGACTGTGAAGTGCACGCACAGACAGACAGACAGACAACACAGGTAGACTCACGCACTCACACACACAAAAGAAAAAAAAAGACAAATGGAAGCAGCGAGCACACAAACCTCTCCAACGGCACGGGGAACAGGCCTAGTCGTCATCGTACTCGGGACGCGGTGCGAGCTCCCACTCTGGCCGCCGCTGCACGGACTTGACGGTTTGGTTCCTGGCCGTGCCGTTGTAATCGCCGATCTTCTTGGCGACGTTCTCCTTCGTGACACCCGGCTCATCGAGCCACTCCTTCACGTAGTCGTCGCGGGCCTTGGCCATCGTGTCGCGCTGATCCTCGTAGGAGTACTCGGCCCAGTACTTGCGCTGCCGCGGGTCAAAGTACTGTGGCTTTGTCTCCTCGAGGTTCACGTAGGCCGCCTTCATCCGCTTCTGATACGGCATCTCCTGGTGCCGCATCGAGTTTTTTTCAACCGGCACGCCGGCGCGGAGGTCGTAGCGCGACTTCTCCTCGTACGACATGTACATGCGATTCTTCTTGTACCACGCGCTGTGGCCCTCCTCGCCCGGCTCCGGGCCCCACTCCTCCGGCCACCCGAACTCCGGTGGCGGGGTGAGGCCCTCCTTGTCCTTCTTCCAGTCGTGTAGGTGGTGTAGCTTCTCGGACTCCGTCATCTGCTTCTTCGGCTCAAGGCACGTGACGCTCGGGCTCTGCATCTGGTCCTCGTAGTACGTGAAGCGAGGCGCCGGCTCGTGCTTCGGGTACATGTCTTCGAAGAAGCGATAACCACCACCGGTGGTGCTGCTGCTGTTGCTGCTGCTGCCGGTGCCCTGACGCCGCAGCGGTGTGCATTGGAAGGCGGCAGCGCAGCCACACGCACGATAGAGAGCGCTCGCTCGCATCGGTGGAAGGGGAGGAGACAAGGGGGGAGGGAAGGGAGAGTGAGTCGCTGAAGAGACTTGTGGAACACTCTTTGTGTTTGCGTGTCCAAGAGAAAAGGAAAGCTCAGATACGCAGAGAAAAGAAAAACCCTCAGTGGAGCCCACGTGGAGGGGCTGTGTGTGCGTGGCAAGGGGGGGGGGGGGAAGGGAGGGGCGGAGGGGTGTAGAGAGTAGCGAGAACCCAACGACGTGCCCACGCACAATCGCAAGACCAAATGGGAATTCGAGCGTAAACAGGAGAAGTGATGGAGAAGGACAAGTGCATACCTGCGTGTGTCTCTGTGTCTGTTTATGTATGTGTGTGTCCGTGTGTGTTCCGTCACCCCACCCAAAAGAAAAAAAAAATCCACGTTGGTGACGTGCGCACGCAAAAACCTGATGCGTGCGACCCGATCACGCACAGGACGACGAGAACGGGCGCCGCCCTGTTCGTTTTTCGTCCGTTCTTCTCCCCCTCCCCCCTCCCCTTGAGCAACTCAACCCGCAGAGATGAAGTACATGCGCGGGTTGTAGGTGAGGAGGGCGGGCAGGCATGTGAGGGAGAGGGAGGAGGGAAGGTAGGACTTCCCCCCCTCCATAAAGGAGGAACACACACATGTGCGAGGGGAAAGCCGATGTTTCTTTTGTTTTTCTTTCTTTCTTTCTTTGTAGGTTCGTTCTCGGAGAGCGAGATACACGGCTGCAGTTGCGCACTCGGGTCGCTCCTCCTCCTCCTCCTCCTCCGTGTAGGCGCCGTGGCAGATCACGGTAAAGATCGATAGGAGGGAGGGAGGGCAGGGAGTGGCTCAGTCAAGAGGGGGTGCGCGACAACAGACAGACACACACACACAGACAGAAGGGGGGAAGAAGAAAAAAAGAGAGAGGCCGATAGCGTTAACACTTGCATTGCAGCATGAAAGGACCTTTGGCCAAACACACACACACACACACACAGGCCTAGGCACGTGTGCGGAGGCGAGAATGACGCCACCAAGGAGGCTCTGATTAGGACGCTCTTTTAGAACTTCTCCGGCAGCACGCGGGCGATGAAGGCGGCGAGGTCGTCAATCTCCTTCGGCACGGCGGAGTGCTGCATGTTGTACTCCAGGAAGGTGATGGGCGCCACGCCGGCCTGCTTCTGCAGGATCGTCTGCGTCTCCTTCGCCGCCGCAAGGGGCACGACGGGGTCCTGGCGACCGTGGAACATCGTGATGGGCACGGACTTCTGCGTGATACGCGGCAGCACGTCGGAGGCGGCCGCGAGGTAGCCAGACATGCAGGCGATGCCGGCCGGCGCGATGTGCGCCGTGAGCCCTGTGCACAGCGACACCGCCGCGCCCTGCGAGAAGCCGCCGTAGACGACGCGGTGGGGCATCATGCCGTACTTCTTTGTCGCCACGTGTGCAAGGCTGCGCACGTAGTCGCACGACTGACGCACCGCGGCGCCGTCCTGGCGGCCGCTGAGCAGGCCGTCGCCAATCATGTCCAAAATGTCGTACCAAGCTGGCATCGCCATGCCGCCGTTGATGGTGACGGGGCGCGACGGGGCGGTCGGAAGGAGGAACAGAAGGTATGGCAGGCGACCGGCGAGCTCGTGGCCAACGTCCTCCCAGCCATGCGCAGAGTCGCCGAGGCCGTGCGAGAGGGTGACGACGCCGCTGGGATTCTTCTTGTTGCCGATCTCCAGCAGCGTCCCGTAGCGAAGTCCGTGCGTGATGGGTGTCGAGTCGCGCGTCCGCTGCAGCTTCTTCTGGAGGTCGCCGGGCTCGATGCAGTCGGCGAAGTTCGTGACGGCGTACAACGTGCGCAGCTCCTCCTTGATCTGCGTGTTGCTCAGCTGGTCGATGGGGGCGGTCATCGTCACAGGCAGTGGGTGTGAGAGACGCGAGGGTGGAGTGGTGATGTGCGAGAGGCTAGATGAGGGCGATGTTGTCGTGTTGAGCGGCGCTGCTGCTGCTGCTGCGGCGGCGGCGGATGAGGGAGTGGTGGGCTCAGGTTGGTGCGGCAGGTGTGGCGGAGGTATTTGGGGAGGAGGAGGGAGGTGCGGTGGAGTCTGGGGAAAAGGGAGTCGAGGGTGCGGCGTTGGCCGCAGACGGCGCCGGACGACTCGCTGACGCGTTCGCGCCCGCCCGCCCGCGCCGCCCGCCCGCCTCCTTCGTCACCACCTTGTGGCCGCCGATGTTGGGGAAGAAGGACAACGTGACGGCCAGCACCAGCACAAGCACTGCGAGAGCCTTGAAAACCCCCGGCGAGCCTGCGCGTTCAGCCCCGTCTGAAGAATCTCTGGATCACGAATCATTCCCGTGCTTGCGGATCGAGTTGTGCTTGTGGGTCTGTGTGTGTATGAGCGGGGACTCGAATCCAAGGCAAAAAAAAAGGCAGGCGGAGGGGGGGGGGGGAAACGTGTGCGTTTGACGCGTCTGCACGGCAACTCCTCGGTGTCGAATGCTTGAGCTCTCTCTTTTTTCTTCTCTTTGTCGGGCTTAACGCTTTCTTTGTTTTCGTGGTGTGCTGAGGCGTGTCGATAGCGGTGTTAGAGTTGCGTGTTGCTGACGTGCGTGATCTGCGTGTCGCATTGGTGGGTGAGTGTGCGGAACGCAAGGGGAGAGGGAGTGGGGAGGAGGGAGGCAAGGAGATAACAAAAGAAGGGGGTGGTGCAGAGGAGGTACGCCCCCCGCCTTGGAGGGTCAGCATCGACCGTCACAGTTTCTTCGTCTTCTCCACGAGGGTGGCCCACTACGAGGGACTCTCTTGCCGCGATCGCCTCTCCCTTCCCACACAGTCTTCGGACTGAGTTCGCTTCGCCGACACGCATCGATGCTGGGGGACGTCCGGGATTACCCGCCCCCTCCCCCCCTCCCTTGCAGTACCCCTTTGTGTCCATGTACGTGATCAGACTCGCGACTATTCCTCGTGCCCGTCTCGCGCACAACCGCTCTCCCACCTTGCAAAGGGGGGTGCAAAGCCGAAGCAGAACATCCGGTGCGAGGCGACGCACCACAAGTGCACACACGCCGGATCGGCTGCCATCAACGCGCTCTTCACTTTTGACAAAAAGTGAAAAAATGCTCCTCCCGTTGGATTCGAACCAACGACCTGTAGGTTAACAGCCTAACGCGCTGCCGACTGCGCCAGGGAGGAACCCAATCTTTTCAACAAATCACCGAACCGTTGAGGCCTCAACGCCAGACACCACTGCACACAGACACGGGCACAGGAAGAGAGAGAAGGACGCGCACAGCTTCCCGCGACCTTGAGCGGCGCTTTGACAAGCGTCGTTGGTGTCAGGTAGAGGCGCTGTCGCACGCACGGGGCGGGTTCGTGTGTGTACATGTCTGTGGCACAAGCAGCACTCGCCTTCTTCTCCCTTTAAAGGCGTGGTCTCGAGCATGTGGAGCATCGGGCATGCACGCACACACCCATAGATAGAGAGAAGAAGGGGGGCAGCGATCACGTGTCGCAGGTCCGTGTGTCTCTGACGACGTCGAAGCAGTTCAACGCCACCCACTCCTCCTCCCGTCCCAACAACTCACTGTTGCTTCTTCTCTTCAATCGAAGCTGCGGCTTTCCGCGACGCCGAGAGGTGCGCCGCACCGTACACGAGCGCGTAGAGGGCGGCAAGGAAGAGCAGCGGCCAGACCCAGCGGTTGAAGAAGCTCGTGCGGGCTGCCTGGGCCGCGCCGGCACTCTGCTTCACCATGTCCTCGTAGAAGGAGCCCGTGAGGCACTCGAGCCGCACCGGCAGCACCCTCGACTGCCCGGGCGCTGACTCCACCGTCAGGAGGAGCGTCAACACGAGGTGTGTGGAGCCGCCTGCGTCGGAGGCGGTGCGGAGGTGCTCGTCCGCACTGACCGCACCGACGCGCACATTCTCCTCACCACCCGCCGTGGCGGCGTCGGTGCCGGGCAACACGATCCGCTCTGTCCACACGGCGGACTCGGACTGGCTCGTCGTCGTCGTCTCCGCGGAGGTGCTCGCGCTCACGCTCGAGCTCGCACTGGCGCTCGCGCTCACGGCGGCCGAGCCATCAGCGGCACCGCGGCGGCGGCGCGATGCGCTTGCGGACGCGGTGCTGCTCGTCCCTGCCACCGGCCTCTGCACCGTGTACTCGATAAAGAAGTCGCTGCCCTTGTCGCGCAGGAAGAAGCAGCGGCCGTGCAGGCTGCCCGACTGCTGCTGCTGCTGCTGCCGCTGCGAGGTCGAGGAGGCGGCGGCGGTAGTGCCGGCGCGCTGGCGCGTCACGTACTCCTCGCACGAGATGCCGCTAAAGGCGAGACTGGCGTCGCCGAAGAGGGCGCGGCGCTGGACACGGGTGTAGACGTCATCGACCTCTGCGCCGTCTCCGGCCGCGGCCGCCTCCTCCATCCCCGCGTCGTCTTGCGGCTCCGGCATGCCCACGTACGAGCTTGCCGGAGGGGGCAGGGCGAACAGGAGGGACGCGGCTGACTCCGCCGGCAGCGCCTCCACGCGCACCTCCCTCATCGCTGTCCACACCTCCGGCGTTGTGGCGGTGTTGGGCGAGCCCAGCGCCACGGACCAGCGTGTGTTCTCTGCGTTGAGGAGGTCGACTAGGCTCGTGTGTAGGGTAAGCAGCGGCCCTTGCGCCGCAACTGCAGGAGCGAAAAGGGCAGCGAGGCAGCAGGCTACGACGACCGCCACCGTCAGCGCCCGGACACGATAAAGTGCCATACCTCCTCCTAACTATGTATTTTTATTATTGTCGGCTTAATGTTGACAAATGGTCCCTCGTGCTGTGAGGTGTGCGGTTCAATTATTTTTTTTTTTGCGAGGGGAGTCGAGGAGACTGTGGGGCACACGTGTTCCCGGAGATGTGTGTGTGTGTGTGTTTGTGTTGTGTGTGTGGGGTTTCGAATCTGTGTTGCCGCAAAAGCGGTCCGTAGAAGAAAGGCAAGGAGGAGCGAGGGGAGGGGAGAGCGCGTGGGGAAAACATCGAAGGAGCCAAGGACCCACCCACAGACAGACACGCTCTTGACGTGCATCACCACAAATCAGCAACAACGGTGTCTCGGTTGGCGGGTGCGGCGCCCTGTCCCTGGGTTCCCGGCGCCGCCGGCCGGCCGGCCCCCGCACAAAAAAAGCTTCCCGGCCGGGAATTGAACCCGGGTCACCCGCGTGACAGGCGGGTATACTAACCACTATACTACCGAGAACTGACAACAACCCAGCCGTTGAAACCGATTCGCGCCAGTACGGCGTGTTCCCCCTCAAGAAGGGGAGGTCGAAGAGGAGGTCAGCACACGCATACAGAAGGCAGCGGCGTGCAAGGAGACTGGAGGCTTCGAGATGCAGTGTGGAGGGAATGGGGGGGGGAGGAGCAAGAAGAGGCAACGGGAACGAAGCGAAAGGGGGGGGGGAAGGGGCTTCCAAGCGCCGCGAACGTGGACTGCGCGACTACACAGATACATGATGGAGAGACCAAAAACGGGGCCAACCCCCCGCCGTGTTCCTGCGGTTTCCTCCACGTGTCCGGGTATAGGACACGCGCAAAGAAGCGCACCCGAGAGGTATGATACAAGGAACAAGAGATGACGAGGGGAGGGGGGACGGGAGGGGGAGAGAAAGAGGGGAGGAGGAGAGGGGAGGGGGGAGGACGCGCGCACTCGCGTCGGTGAAACATACAACGCAAAAAGCGGCCCTAGAGGAAAAAAGAAAAGAAAAAGGAACGAGGGGGGAGGGGGGTGGGGGGGAGGGTGGGTTCCATGTTGGCGCTGGCCCGCTTTTAACACACAAGAATGATACACACTCGAAGAACGAGAACGGGGAAGGGGGGAAGGAGGGGGGGAAGGAGGAAGGCGCGGTGCTCTCTCGATGCTTTTCTCCCTCCCTCCTTCTCCCTCACCCCTGCGTGATAACTTTACCGAGTACGTACCACCGAGCCGCCACCACCGGCGTTGCTCACCGAGTATCCGCCTGTGGAGGACTCCGTCACAATATCCTCCCCCTCGTCCTTGTAGAAGCCGCGCCACTGCTGCTGCTGCTGCTGCTGCTGCTGTTCTGCGGCGTGGGCGGGCGGCTTGTTGATGAAGGCTGCGGGCCCCGCGCTGGTGGGGGGTGTGGGGTAGGCGGAAGGCGGCCTGGACACGCTGCCACTGCCGAACTGACCGCTGCTCTGCGAGCGCAGAGCAGTCGCACCGTTGTCGCGCCACGGCGTCGCTGCGTGGCTGGTCGCGGCGCCGGTACGGGCCGGCAAGCCACGCTGCGGCGGGGTCGCGCTATTCGTGGCCGAGGCGGCGGTGCGGGAGCGGTCGGAGAGGAGGGCCGCGGACGGGCCGCGGCTGTTGCCCTGGGACTTCATCTGCTCAAAGTCCTCACTGTACGCCTCGCTCAGGACACCGCAGAGGGCGTCCTCGTGCCCGGCGTAGTCGGCCAGCATCTCCTCCAGCCTCGGCCGCTCCTCCTCCGGCTGGTACTCGATGAAGCGCATGACAGTGCGGTACGTCCGCTCCGCCGCCGTCTCGGGGTCGGGGCGGCGCCCCTGCAGCCGGGGCAGCGCTGGCAGCAGCTCCGTGCCCACCACCACCCCCACACCACCCACATCGTCCGCCGCCGCGGTGGCGGTGTCGTGGTGCGGGTTCGACGGTGACCTCCCTCGCACCCGCACCGCGATGGGCACGCTCCCGCCCAGCAGGTCGTCACCGTTGCGAGGCGAGCGGGCGCCGTAGCGTGGCATCGGCGGCGGCGGCGACGACTCCACCACCGCGCCGGTCTGCCCGTCCAGCTCGATGGGGCGGAAGGACGTGTCGGTCGTGACGCGCGGCCGCGACGCACGATGCTCGTCCACCTTGGTCTGGCTGTACTCGTGCGTGTGGTGGGAGGGCACGTCGGAGGCCGTGCGCGAGTGCTGGTGCAGGTGATGCTGATGCCGCTCCGGAAGCGCCGAGGTCGTCGTTCTGTAGGGCGAGCGGCCGCGCGGGTCCACGTGACGTGCGGGTAGGCTGTGCATCTGGTACTCCTCGTGCGGGGACAAGCTCGTGTCACTGACCGAGTACTCACGCGCCACGCCGATGCGTGACCCGTTCGCGCTGCTGTTCCTCGCGTTCGCCGCCGATGCCGAAGGCGGCGGAGACACGAACGGCCGTGGCTGCTGCTGTTGCTGCTGCTGTTGCTGTCGCGGCTGAAACGCCGGTGGTGCGGTCGGCGTGGGACTGCGCACCACATTCGCCGGCTGCGGCGCGCGGTTTGTGTGCGGGGTCATGGGAGTTGTCCCTTCGGCCCTCTGCCGTGTGTAGCCGTAGCGCTCCCCAACAGACGGCATCGCGGCGCCGCGGGTGTCGCTGGCAGGAGCCGGCTGGCTGCGGGCCGTGCTGGGCATCACATACGACGCGGCACCGTCGCCAACGGAGGACGGCGTGTCGCGCACCTTCGCGCGGTTCAAGTTCGGGCTGCTGTGCGTGGAGCTGTGCGACCGCCAAGCCGAGTCGACACCCGTATGCAGCGTCGTGTGGCCTTCCCGCCCAAACCACCCGTCGCTGCCCTCACACGGGCTGGCTGTCGAGCGGCGCGAAGGTGCTGCGCTGGACCGGACACGCCGCGAGGACGCTTTTTCGTTGGGCGGCAGTGAGGGGGGGCCGCGGTACACGACGAGCTGCCCGGCGCGCTGCTCCCTCGCCGTCATGGTGCTGAACTCCTGGCCGTGCGGCGACTCGAGCCGACCTGGGGAGTTCGAGCGCAGCGTGGTGCTCTGCTCTTCCTCTGCGCGGCGAGTGGGCAGCCGCAGGACGGTGCTGTTGCGGGACGGGGTGCGCCTCGGCGGCAGCGGCAGCGCGCGGCCCGTCTCCGTGTAAAAACGATGGGAGCCTGACATCGTGGAGGCGTGGGAGGGGGGGAAGAGATCTGCTGATGTTGAGGGGGGAGGGAGGGGGAAGGGGGTATTGATGTAGATGTGCGGACGGGTGTTGGCGTATATGCGTGTTGGTGCGACCGGATGTATGTGGCGCAGAACGTTTTTTTTTGTTTGTTTTGAGGGGGGGGTGTCTACGCCGCTTCGAGCTGAGGGCACAGTGTGTGATGGTGAAGGAAGAGAGAGGGGGGTCTCGGCAATGGGGGAGGGCAGCGTCAGCAAGGTGTCGTCGAGTAGCAGCCTCAACTGTAAGCCGACGCAGAGGAAGCAACAAGGTTGGAGGGGGGCAGGAGGCGATGAGTGGAGTGTGGCTAACAGGCGACGGCATGACAGATCAAGAGGAGAGCGGGACGGAAAGGCGTTGATGCCGCGCATCCAGCGTCAAGGCGCCCGTCCGGAGTTGAGGAGTGGCACGTCCAACGCGACTTGGCATCCTCCGCCAGGGTGCCAGAGAGGTCAGGGGCGCAGCAGGCGTGAAACGCGTCGTCCAACGCAAGGGCAAGCCGCCACCGCAGCAGCAGCTCATTCTCGCTCCGATTGACCTACACACACATGCGTGTATGCGTGGCCGTTCAGCTGCTCCGCGTCCGTGCGCGCGCTAAAGAAGGTGTTGGCTGGCAGTGGTGAAGGCGACAGGAAGAAGACAGAAGCAGAAGACAGGAGGACGGGGGGGGGGACGGTGGCGAAGCAGCAAAATGGATCATCAGCGTCAGCATCATGACAGGGGAGGGGGAGGGGAAAGAGGGGGGGGAAGGGTGAACAGATGGCAACAAGCGAGGTGAGGCTATTGCATAAAAAAACGTGAAGGAAGCGAGAAGGGAAGAGGAGGGAGGGAGGGAGGAAGACGACGTGCACACGAGGTCCGACGAGCGAGAGGTAAAAGGCTCGGCCTCCCACGGGCAGGCGGGACGCTGTGTGTGTGTGTGTGAGGCCAAAAGCACCACTGAAATAAAAAAAAAAAACCAAAGCAAACAAAGTAGCAAAAGTAAACGAGACATGGAGGGATGAGGGACGGGGTGGCCAAAGGGGGGGCATCAACGACTTGAGATGACACGTGTGCGTCCGTGAGGCGAGACATGGCTCTTCCCCCCCCCCCCTCCCCCCACCCTCCCAGCCAGTCGCGGACGCAGGCAACTCTATCCGAGACGCTCGTGCATTTCTCCGCATGTGTGTGTGTTTCTGTTGTTGTCTCTTGATGATGTCTGCTGCATAGGTATAGGTGCAGCAGACAACATGCGGGGGAAACTGAACCTACATGTCCAACCAACTGGGAGATCACGCGAGCCCACCTCGTGCGTCACTCGTCTCCTGCGTCCGCCAGCCCCCCCCCCCGCCCCACCCCCTTTATGCGAGGGCTGAACTCGTGTGCTCGCACAGGCTAGGGAGGAAGTTGCGGAGTTGCCGCATTCGCTTAGCGGCCAGACAGGTACTTGACAATGCGCTTCATGTACATCGAGCTGAGGTAGACTTCCTCCGCAAACCAGCGCGACACCGTCTCCGCCTCATCGGCATCCACGTCCGTCGGCTCGACAGCCCCGACTGGCTGGGTCTGCGCGTAGCCCTCGCCGTTCGGCGAGCGCGCCTGGAGGGGCGGCAGCGTGTGCGCCGTGGGGGACTTCATACTGCTGTCGTGCTCTGACGTCGCGCTCAGCGGGCGCTTCATAGACACCGCGGCGGGGGATGGCGAAGACGAGGTAGTGGAGGAGCCGGACAAGGACGGAGCTGCTGAAGCGGCTGCTGCGGGGGCCGAGGGAGCACCCTCTGCTGTGCCGTTCACGGCGCGGCGGCGCTGGTAGTGCCACCCCACGGCGGGGGTCTGCTCCAGCGAGCGGCGCAGCTCCTGCACGAAGAGGCCCGTGACGAGGTGCCACGACGGCTCCAGCGCCGCCCGGGCCTCCACACGCCGCCACAGGGCACGCAGCGAGGGTAGAAATGCCGTGACATCCTCGTAGCGCGGAACCGCGGGCATCGGCTCCATCGCCTCCGCCGCAGCAGCAGCGCCGCGTGACTGCGTCGACAGTGCGTTGCCGTCAGTAGTCGCTGCTGCTGCCGATGGTGATGGTGTTCTGGCGTCCAGCACCTCACGCGATGGCGTCCGCGGCGTGCGGAACGACGAGAGGCTGGCCGTTGGTGACCGACCCGCCGACCACCACGGGCCCTCCTCCGGCATCGGACCGCCACGTGTCGCACTCCCGCCGCGCCGGGCCTCGTCCTCTTCGCTGCCGCCGCCGTCAGCCCGCTCATGAGCCTCTTGTCCCTCCGCGACGCTCTCGTCCTCGTCTTCCTCCATGAGCACGCCGCACGCACCGCACCCGCGCCGTTGCTGTTGGTGCTCTGCCGCCGCGGCCGCGCAATCACCGCAGGCGGCGCCCCCGACATAGCCTGCATCTTCAGCTGGAACGGGGTTGACAGGGGAGGCAGCAGTGGCGCGCCCCAGCTCTGCAGCCGCCGCTCCAGCTGCTCGTTGACGTCCTCGATGGCGTGCACGAGGCGGCACCACACCTGCTGACGGTAGCGCTGCTGCACCGCACTCAAGAGTGTCCCGAGGAGGTCCACGGCGTCGAGGGACGTGCGCACGGCCGCGGCGCTGGCGGGGTCAAAGCCGTTCTGAATGCCGCCTGCCCAGAGGATCCGCTCCAGCTGCCGCGCGTGCTCACCGTGTGGGTGTGGAGGCTGGACAGGGTCTGGAGCAGGCACACCTGCGCGGAGCGGGACGGGGCAGGGGCGGGCACGACCGCACTGCGGTACAACACGAGCACCGCCTCCTCCACGTGCGCGGCGTAGAGGGGGCGATGCTGCTGTTGTTGTTGTGGCTGCGGGGACTGAGACATCGGGGGAAACCCAGACGATGATGGCGATGGAGTCGTGGAGGCTGCTTTCGCGTGGTTGTTGCTGCTGTGGTGGTGGGGATTGCTGCGCTCTGCACCACCGGCACTGTGCACGCCACGCCGCACCGACGCCGCGCACGCAGCGGCGCACGCACGGAAGTCATCCTCGTCCGCGTCCGCTGGCCGACTGGCGCGGCGCAGCGTAGTCGCCCCGTTGGAGCTCTGCGCTGCTGCTGCTGCTGCCGCTGCCGCAGCTGCGGCGGCAGAGGACGGTGAGCCGTCGCGGCCGGCCAGCGCGGCGAGCGTGCTGACGGAGGCGGGGGCGACGGCGCTGCGGGACGCGGCGCGGGCCGCTGACGCTGCTGCGGCGGCGGAGCCGGAAGACGATGGCCCACCCGCGGCGGACGCCGCCGGGGCCCCCCCTGCGCGGCGGAGCTGCGTCATGGGCGATGGCAGCACGCGAGCGGGGTTCCACACGAGGTGGGTGAAGTATGCTGTGAAGGCCGCTTGTGCCTGCCGCTCCGCCTCGGGGTCGGCGCCAGGGCCGCACGGGCGGGGCTGCGGGGCGAGCTGCGCCCCTGGGCGGTGGGAGGACCGGTGTGCATCACGACCGCCGCCGGGCCGTGAGCGTTGCTCGGCTTCCCTGCCACTCCCTGCGGCGGCGTGGCACCTCCGGCTGCGGTGAGCCACTGCTGCTGCCGCGGTGGCGCCCCCGCTGACAGCGGTGGTGGTGGGGAGGTGCCGCGGCTCCGCGAGCTGTGAAAGTCTCCGCTGCCGTGTCGCACACACGCCGCACGCGCCACCCGGAGGTAAGCCTGCAGGATGCCCCACATCTCCTCCACCGCCTGGTAGGACTGCACGAGGTAGCGGGTGTCCTGCCGAAGCGCCAGCATGCTCAGCGTGAGCAGCGACGGGTGCGTGCAGCGCCGCACCCAGTCGTACGGCGACAGCGGCGTCGGCAGCGCGCCGGTGTGCACGGGGTTCTTGGTCGCCTTGCCCGGCATCCCCGCAACAGCCGTCGTGGGGCCCGCGCGCCGCCGCCACGTGGCGGTCAAACACGTTGGCAAATGCGCACGCAACGGAGGGGCGCCAGACGGACTTCTGCAGCAGCAGCCCGGCCAGCGCCGGGGCGGGGCCACGCCATCGTCCGGACCTGCAGTCCCGCAGTGTTGTTGTTGTTGTTGACGCTGGCGGGCAGCAGCGCGGCGCGCAGGTCGTGCATGTCTGCCGCGTGGCGCCCCCACGCCTCGTGCGCCTCACCAGGCTGCGGCGCACGCCAGAGCGTCTGCGTTATCGCCGCCGCGCGGGGAGAGCTCGGCACTGCTGCTGCTGCGGCTGCGGGGGTGGCCGCGGCTGTAGTAGCGCTGTTTGCGCCGCCAGCCCCTCCCGCCGCCGCCGCCGCGGCCGGTCCACGCCCGCTCCCCGCATGTCCATGGCCGGGTGGCGCGTACAACAGACTCTGCGAGGGTGCCAGCGTGTGCAGCTCGGTGTCGAGCGCCTGCATCGTGTGCGTCATGCCGCGCGCGGCGAGGTACTCTCGTAGCACGGCTGTCACCCGCGTGTCGCGTAGTGTCTCGGCGCCGACAACAAAGCGCCGCGTGTACGTGGGAGAGCTCGCTGCAGTGTCAGGAGGCGTTGCCGTTGTGTGCGTCAGTGTCGGTGCAGGCGCAGCAGCGAAGGGCACACTAGCCACGGCACTCTGGGCATCACCAGGACCGGCGCTGCTGCGGCGGCGGATGCGGGACTCCCCCTCCGACCCACCGAGGAACGTGGTGCGCCGCTCAACGGATTGCAGCGCCAGCTCCCGCACGTACTCGGCTAGCGGGAACATCGGCTCCCGTGGCGTGTGCGGCACTGCCGTGTGCGATGACAGCGGCGGCGGCGGCGGTAGTGGCGCGGGGGCGCGTGGGGGACCGAGGGCTTGCGCTCCGCTAAAGAAGCGCACCGCGACGTCTGTGGCGTGCTGTGGGCGGCGTGCAAGGCCAATGGCGAAGAACAAACTGCCGTCTGGCAGGGATGGGTCGAGCGGCGTCACGGAGACCATCTCCCTGTTCACCGTGAAGACAACTTGATGCCGCGCAAGGTCCACGAGGCAGCCCACGTGGTCGCCGATATTCACGCGACCGCTGCCGTGCGCGCCGCCGTCCGACAGCTTCACGGCATCGCCGTCCTCGTTCCCGTTCTTGACAACGAGGCGTTGGGCCACGTAGAAGCCAACGCTGTGCTCCGCCTCGCCCGGCAGGCTGTACCACTCCAGCGACCGCGGACACACCCCAACAATGAGCGCCGGCAGCAGCGGCGCCTTCGCGGCACTGGTGCTCGCCGGCGGTGCTGCGGCGGCAGCCGCCTCCGGCGCGATGGTGGTCCCTGTGACGACGCATTCCATGAGCACCACCGCCGACTGCGCCAGCACCGGCGCGTTACTCTTCACGTGGAAGCAGTCCAAGCCGCCGGCGGCTCGGCGGTGCAGCTGCTGCTCCATCTCGCGGTACGACATGGCAGCGCGGGCCGCCAGGTGCAGTACGCAGCCCGCGCCGTCACCGCCCTCGTCCGCGTCCCCGGCTGACCGACTGCCACCGCCGTGCCGCCGGCGGTGCACGAGTCGCGGCAACGCACGCAGCGGCTCCTCCTCCCCATTCGACGGCGCAGCGGGGTCGGCGCTGCCGTGATGCTGTGGTGAGGCTGGTGGCAAGGCGGCGCTGGTGGTCGCCGTTGTTGTCGTCGCCGTGGCTGCCCACTGCGCATGCGTCGGGTTGGGCAGTAGGTCCTGCGTGACGTAGGCGGAAACGGGGTCACCAGTGGTGTTATGGTGGCGCAGCTCGGCGGAGAGGGCCCCGACGTTCATAAACGCCGGCGCAGGTAACTCCCACCCAGAGTAGAACATCTGCGGGAGGAGATGGGGAGGGGAGGGGGAGGGGAGTGCTCGACCAATTTGAAATCACGTGATGGCGAGGGCGGCGAGAGGGGAAGAGGAGGAGGCGGTGGAGGGAGACAGAGAAGCA
>OY992811.1:606998-774306 GCA_963921375.1 Tiliacea citrago | reverse complement strand
ACACCAACAACAACAGAGGACAAGGCGAAGGAGGAGCCCGTCTTTGCTCTCTTCTGAGAGGTAGTGGGGGGGGGAGAAGGGGGAAGAGGGGGGGGGTGATGGTGGTAGTGGTAGTGGTGGCGGTGGTGGTGGTGCCAGAGAGCTCAGAGAGACACACAGCGAAGCTGGAGAGGGGGGAGAGAAAGAGAGTGAGCGTGTGTGTGTGTGTGTGGAAGGGTGTGGGTATGTATGCTTGAGTTCGAGGGAAGGGGAAGGGAGGGGGAGGGGGAGGGTGGAGACCTGTGAGCAAAACCCCCCCGAAGGGAGCCGCGGACCCGTGTGCGTCCCGCTCACTGGCGTCCGTGGCAGCAACACGCCGCAGCGTTCCGAAACACAAGTACGACCAGGAGGATGAAGCAGGTGTAGCAATGCCGAGGGGGGTCGGTGGGTGACCAAAGCGCGTGTATGGAGGGGAGGGGGGAGGGGGGTGCGCTCGCCAAAATACAGGGACCGACAAAGAGGAGTGTGGAAACTGAGGTACGTAGATACGGGAGGGAAAAGGGGGTGGTGGTGGTGGTAAGGAGGAGGAGGAGCGTCGGGGATGGGCGACAAGGAAGGGCGGGGCGGCGGGGGGGGGATGAGACAGAGAGGCAAACAACCAAAGGAGCAAGAAGGGTGGCGCACACGCTCTCTCTCTCTCGCACTGACACACACACACACGCACACGCACACGCACTGGCAGTGGTCGCAACGGGGGGGGGGGGGGGAAACAAACAACAAAGAAAGAGAAGAATGGAAGAGAAACGCAGAAGGAGGAGGAGGAGAATGCGCGCGAGATACGAAGAAACGAGGGAGGGGAGGAAACAATGTAGCGTAGGGGCAGAGAGCGGTGGGGGGATGGGAGGGGGGTTTGATGATGGGTAGATGGTGGTGGGTGGTGGGGGGGGGGGGGCGGGGTCTGAGTGAGTGCCGAGAGACTCGTGTGTGCGCACGGGATTCGGGGACGAGTCGGCGGGGTGGGGAGGAGGGGAGAAGTGAAGGCACGTGGCCCACACAACACCAACAACAAGAAAGAAAAAAAAAGACACCGAGAGAACAAATCGACAACGTACAAACGACAACGACAACGCGCTTTTCCACGCAGCGATAGTCTCTGCGTGATGACTACTGGAAGAGGTTCGTGTGTATGTGTGTGTGTGTGTGTGTGTGTGTATGTTGTGTGTGTGTGTGTGTGTGTGTGTGTGTGTGTGTGTGTGTGTGTGTGTGTGTGTGTGTGTGTGTGTGTATATGTGTGTGTGTGTGTGTGTAGGTGTGGTGTTACGAACAGGCGGTGCCCCCACCAAAGCGTGTATTGACGCATGGTGGAAAAGAAAACAAGAGTTGCAAGAGCGGGGGAGAGAGAGAGAGAGACGATTGGGGTGGTGTGCAGCGGTTGTGATGGTGGTGGTCATGATGATCCTTGAAGCAAGGCGATAACGGACGCTCCGTGCGGAGACCAGAAGCGCCAACCGAAAGAATTGCCCGCCCCCTCCCCATCCATCCGTTCATCCATGCCGCACGGGGAGGCCATCGTGCTCTCTCAGTCTTGCAGTCTTCCGCCTCATCTTTTTCTCTCCCCACCGCCCGCTACACCGCCGCTGTTTGTCATCAGCGTTGTATGCACGGGCCGACCACAGCGCACCGCGGAAGGGAGATGGGAGGGGGGAGGGGCGGGTGGAGCACGGGGTGAGGCTGTGGCTTAAGGGACAAAGCGGGTAGGGGAGAGAGAGAGAGAAGGGGAGAGGACGAAAGCGCACAAGTGCGTACACGCGCCTCTCCACCACTCCATCCCCCCCTTCCTCCACCCCCCCCCCCAAACCATGTCCCTCCTCCGCTCGCACTGTCTCAGCACAGCCGATTGTGTCGTTTCGTTTTTTCCCCCCGCTTGTTTATCGTTTTGTTTCTTTCTTCTTTTCGTGGTACTTGGCTATTATCGCAGTCGGTATGCACACCTCTGGCAGGCAGAGGGAAAAAAAAAGCGGATGAAAGCGCGCATGCATGCGTATGGGTGGGTGGGGTGAGGGGGGTGGGGAGGGGTGCAGACGCGTCACCACCTTCTCACCCAACACCGTCTCCCCCTCCCCCCTTTTCTGTCCGCTTCCTTAATTCCGCATGCGTGCCTCGCACGAGCAGAAAGATGAGAAGAGGAGGAGGAGGAGGGGAAGGGGAGGGAGAGGAGTGGGGGACACGGTGAGGGTGGGGGGCCCACCCCCCTTCACCACCACCACCATTACACGTGTGCATGCACGCATGAACGAGACAAGCGCACACGCCTGGGCAGCCAGTAACAGCTGCCGGCCCGTCCTGTGGGACAAAAAAAAGAAACGGGGAAGAGGGGAGGGGGGGTCAAGCAAGCATCATCGCAGATAACGCGGCTAGGCGCGCACACACAAACACACACACACAGAGGTGAGGCGTAGTTTTCTGGTTGGTGATTGGGGAGAGGGGGGGGGGGAAGATCACCAGGCAACGGCGCACACACGTACATAGAGACACAGCTTCTCTAGTAAGGAACACACACACAGACACACACACTTAAAACCGAGGACGACGCCGAGTCGGGAGAAGGGAGCATCAGGCGGCAAACAAATGAAATGAGCCACGCCAGAGCAAAAAAGGGGGCCGCATCGCTCGCAGAGGGGGTATTCAAGTGCGGGTGCGGGTGCGGGGGTGGGGGGGAAGGGGATAAGAAGACTGCGGCGGGGGGGGGGGGGGAAGGATGAGAAGAGGTGGTGGTGGTGAACAAGACTCCAGGGTCTCGCAAGGACAAAAGCTGACAGAGCAATAAGCAAAGGAAACACACAAACATGCACACACCTACACAAAGAAAGGTAGCACAGCAGTTAAGCGAAGGAGGCGCCGAGCAAGCGAGAAGCAAAAAAAAAGGCGTGGACGGCGTGACAGAGAGCGGCGAGATGAAGAGAAGAGACACGAGGAGGAGGAGGAGGTGGAGGAGGTGGTGGTCGTGGAGATGGAAGGGAGGTCGATCCTAGACGGATGCATCCTTGTCAAGCCTCTGCCGTGATGAACACCAGCGCTCGCGGCAACTAGAAAAAAAAAAAGAAATAGACAAGAGGGGAGAGATATGCCCACGAGTGGCCGAGAAAACTTCAATGCGTCGCGTATACCGAGGTGGGTGTGCCTGTGGGTGGGATACGGTGCCGTGGGGGTGGGGAGGGGGGGGGGGCGGGGAAGAAGCGCGCGTACGCGCTCGTGACTGTTGCTGCCACCACGCGACGTGTGGATGCCGCCAAGTAACGCGTAAAGCCGGAGTGGGCTCTCCGTGTTCTCCTCCAGCACGCCTCGCCCCCATTCCCCCCTCCCCCACCCCCGTCCCCTTCGTCTGTATTTTTCCTAGAGAGGAACCGGAGCGACAGCCCGGGCCGCCGTGATGGCGGATCTGACCGAGCGACCAAATGACAGCCGGCACCTGAAGACGAAAAAGAAGAAGAAAAAAAAACAGGCGAAGCATGAGGCGTTGCAGCGAGGACTTGCTGAGCGCAGTGGGAGGGGGAGAGGGGGGGGGGGGAAGGTGCGTGCGTGCCTCTGTGTTTTGAAAACGACGTGCGCGCGCGACTCACTGCAGCAGTGAGAGTGTGGTGTACTTCAGCGTCTGTGCACGCATAACGACACGCCTTGCGAGACTTCTTCGACCACACATATGAACACAAGTCACATACACAAACACACACACACACATGTTCACAAGCACCAGCGATACCTGTTCGTTGGCAATCGCCTGCACAAACCATATCCACATCTCGGGGGGGGGGGGGGGGCGGCGGCGGCGGCGACGACACCTGGGCACCCCAAACGCAACACCATAAAGAGAAAAAAAAGAGCGAGGGGGTCGAGTGAGGGGGAAGGGGAGATGGAGAGGGCCACAGGAACACAAAGCACACGGGTCGTGAAAGCGGGGAGTGGGGGAGCAAGGGCAGACACACAGCAACGACACACAGATCAAATAGACAAACACACACATACACAGACACAGGCACACAGCAGATGAAGGTTCAAGGAGGCAACGTGGCGGGGGGAGGGGGGAGGAGAAGGATGAGGAGAGGAGAGGAGCGGAGAGGAGGGGGCAAGCGCCCTCCAACCTCTCTGCTCTCTCTCTCCCCGCCCCTCTCCGTCTCCTCTGTCTTCTAGGCCCCCTCCTCACCTACAAAACTGCACAACGGCAAGCCGTGGCAAAAATGGAGACGAGCAACAGTGTGAAGCCGCGAAGGCAAAGAGGGGAAGAAAAGACACGGGGAAGAGGGGAAGAGGAGGGGGGACGGGGGACGGGCTGCGGAACCACCCCCGTGACGTGAGGCGCACGTGCCACACACACACACACGCACAAGCACAGACACAAGCAGATTGTACAACACCGCACACAGAGGTAGATAGAGAGGGAGATAGAGAGATAGAGAGAAAGAGAGAAAAACAAAAAAAACGACGTCGCTCGGTGACAAAGCACACAGGGATTACAAAAAAGGGGGAAAAATAAAACAAAAGCCGCGCGAGGGTTGCAAGGAGACGGGGGGGGGGGGGGGTACACACACACGAGAGAGAAGCGCACATACACACGCGAGTAAAAAAAAAAAAAGTGAAGGCGCAGCGCACACCGTGGAGGGTACGAGGAGAAAGAGAAGAAGAAGCAGTGGTGCCCTCGCAGACGATAATTTGCAGACGCAAACACACACATACACACCCATGGGGGAAGGGAATGGAAAGCGCGCGCAGACACACAGGGGAAGGAGGGGAAGGGGAGGGGAGGGAGGGGGGGCCCTCTGACGGCGCGAGGTTTGCCTCCCAGTCCCCCTTTTCTCGTGGGTTTCTTTCTGTTCTTTTCTTTTCACTAAGATTTTTGAGTTGGGATGTTGATCTTGTACTCGCTGCATTGCACTCCTTCTGCTTTCTTTTTGTTTCTTTTTCTTTTGTTGAGTGTGTGGCGGACTCACCTCTGCTCCCTCAACCGCCTCCTCCCCGGCTTCCCTGAAGCCCCGGTCGCCTACCTCTCCACCATCACGCGCTCAACTGCGGCCTTGCTGAAGTGTAAAGGACACGAGCGGGCGGCAGGAGCGATGGGGGGTGGGGGGAGGGCGGTGAGGAGGCCCGTTGGGGGGGGGGGGGGGCGGTGACGGGCTTCAGCAGAAGACAAACAGACACATACACACACGCAAGGTCACGCCGTTAGGGAAGCGCCGCTAGGGGAGCGCCGTACGAGACGGGTTGAGAGGTGGGGAAAAGAAAAAAAAACAAAAGAAAAGGTTCTGAAGAGAAGGTGAAGGGCAGCACACCTGCCCCTTACGCAAGCACGTGACGGTGGTAACAGAGGGGGGAGGGGGGAGAGGTTGAGGGAGTGGGGGGGGGGGGGTAGGAGGAGATGAGGGAGATGGAGGAAGACGTTGTGGAGGGCACACAACACAGCCGCGTCACTAGCAGCGGTCCACAGTACCGATGGTCAAGAAACGCCGAGAGAAAACACGAGTTCACTGAAGCGTTCGTACAACTTGGGTAGGGAAGGGGGGGGGGAGGGGGGGGAGGGGGGGGCCAAACAACGCACACACACCTCGCCTTCACGATCCCCCACCCCCTCACCCATACACGGACACCCACCCACACACACGACTCACCAGCCGACGTGGTTGGGGGGGGGGGGGGAAGTGAAGGGAAGTGAAAGGGGGAGGAGGGGGGGCACGACCATCGACAGATCGCAAAAGAGATGCAGGCAAGGGCAACCAGTCCGGCACGGCGCGTGGCCGAGGCGGAGGAGAGGGAGGGGTATGGAAACATACACACACACACACAAGAGAGGCAGGGAGCAATGAAAGAGTAAGAGAGTGAGTAAGCCACACACACACACACACACACGAAAAAAAGTCGAGGAGAGACACATCAGCCAATCCTTTGCTCAGAGGTGAGAGTGAGGGTGAGGTGGGGGGGAGGGGGGAAGGGTGCAAGCACTCAGTGCTTTGAGTTGGCCTTGTGCCACACACCCTTCACTTTCTCTTACAGGGGTCAGTGCTTGCGTGCGTGTGTGTGTGTGTGTGTGTGTGTAAGTCGGAGGAGAAAAAAAAAAAAAGGCAGCGAGAGGAGAGGCGAAGTCGTCGAGAGTGCGCGGCGAGGGGGGGGGGGAAGAGATGCGGAGACATGCGGGGAGGCAGAAGGAGCAGAAGCAGAAGAGCAAGAAAAAAAAAGATGCTGCCAAAGAGGAGGGGGAGTCACTGATAGGAAGAGGGCAGATGCAGACGCGGGAGGGGGGAGAAACAAGGAGGAGAGAACTTGTCCCTCCTCCTTCCCCCTCCCTCGTACCAACCACCCAGACAGAGAGGGATGAGAGAGAGAGGGAGAGAAAAAAAAAAACAGAAAGGGGTTCACATTCACGCTTTGGGCATCAGCTTCTCCGTCGAGACAAGCTGAAGGGAGGGAGGGGTGGGGGGGGGGGGATTAGAGGGAGGATGAAGCTGGCATAGTGCACACGCCAGACACAACAAGAACAAGAACAACAAAGAAGACGAAGAAAAAAAAACGGTGTGGGAAGAAGGGAGAAGGAGGAGGGGAGGAGGGCACGGCACTGCTGCCGTCGATCTTTGGTGATGGCGATGTCTTCCTTTACCCCAGACAAATCTCATTTTTATTTCTGTTTCTTCTTTCAACAGCCTGCGTTTGTAAGAGAGAAAAAAAATGTTTTTTTCCCCCCCTCCCTTTCGGCTTCCTCCTCAAACAATGGGCACACGCTGATATGGGGGGTTCTATGTAGCTGCCACCCTCCTCCTCCTCCCCCCCCCACCCCCGCCCCCCACGGTACGTGTGTGTGTGTGTGTGTGGGAGAGTGAACGATATTTGTGCCTAAGCGGTGCATGAGAGGTGAGAATAACGCACACACAAACACAAACGTACATATATATATATATATACACATATCCACAAGACATACATACATACTCAGACACATCAACACACAAGCACGTGAGGAGACAACGGGGAATCAAAGAGGAGAGAAGAAAAGAAGAGAAAAGGGGGGCGGGGGTGTGGGAGACATGGAGACGGAGGAGGAGGGGGAGAAGGGGGAGTCACTGAGGAAGAGGAGGAGGCACAAGCGTCATCACGAAAGCAAAAACCAAAACAAAAAAGAAAAGAAATAAAGAGAGGTCGAACAACACGGAAAGAAAGTGAGATAAAGGATGTGCGAGCTTCAACAGCCCTCTTTCTTTTTTTTTTCTCCCCCTGGGGACAGAGAGAGAGGGGAGGGAGGGGAGGGGGGGGGAGGAAGGAAGGCGGGGGAGCTCATCGAAAACGATGTGTCCTCACGTCGGTGGTTGATGTATGACGAGGGCCGCGACACCATCACCTCCACCGCCAGCACTCCTAACCCCCCCCCCCCGCGCCTCCCTCTCTCTCTTTCCTGCTCTTTCCACGACATATGCGAACACACACATATACGTACACACATACGTGCATACGCACTCCCCCCCCCTGTCCATCCTCGTCCTCTCCGATTATGTTCTGCGTAGACTTCAGCTCGCCGTGAGGGACGACCATCTAAAGAAGAAGACGAAGACGTCGAGCAAAAAGACAAAGATTAATGGAAGGAAAAGAAGAAAGAAAAAAAAGAAACAGAGGACGGAGGCAGAGTCGATCAATGACGGCACAGATGACAAGACGAGGCGAGCAGCTAAAGAAGAACAGAAAAAAAAAACCTGCGAGACAGGGAAGCGGCTGCGGACTCGACTCAGGTCGGGGGCGGGAGAAGAAGGGGAGGGGGGATGGGGGGAAGAGACACCAAGCAAGAAAGGGAAGGACATATAGAGCGAGCGAGACAGAGAGAGAGACAGCACACAGAGACGAGAGATCTGACACGATGCAAGGGAGGGAGAGGGGAGGGGGGGGACGCGTGGTCTGTCCTCTTGCTTGTCTGATGGGTGATGGCGGGGAGTGTAAGAACCCGGAAAAGGTGGTGTGGCGGGGGGGGGGCGGGGGGATGGGATGGGATGAGGAAGGGGGGAGGGGAGGAGGATGGCGAGGAGCATCGCCGTTCTGCTACTATCGCTGCGTTGGTGCAGAAGAGAGAGATGTAAAGGAGGGAGGAGAAAAGAGGAGAGGGGGAGAGGAGAGGGGGGGGGGCAAGGCGTGGCAACGGAGATCAAGAAACACAAACAAGACGGGGAGCACAGAGCGAGGAAGAAGAAGAAAAAAAAAAACAGATATAAATTTAAAAAAGATGAAAGGAACGATGTAGGCTCGCGTTTGGAACCAGCGGCACACGGCAGCCACGCAAAAAAAAAAAAACGACGACGCAGTGGACAGGGTTTTGCGTAGCGTGCGGGATGGATGGGGCGGCGCGGAGAGACGAGGCTGTCACCGACGCCACACACTCCCCCCCCCCCTTCCCTCAGTTCCTTTTCCCTCTGTTAGATGGACGACACTGTGCAGGCGAGAAACGCGAATGCACAGCCACAGAGAGAGAGATGAGCGGGTGCGAGGGGTTGGGGGGGGGGGGGGCACGGACACACACACACACACACAGAATGGGAGAGAAAGAGAGAGAGAGGTGGGGGAGGGGGGGGAGAAGGTACGGGTTGTATACATAGATGGATCTGCAATCCAAAGTCGCGCGCACACACACACACGAGAAAAGAAATAAAATTAAAAAAGAAACAAAAAACAAAAAAAAAGAAAATGTCACATAGACACACAGACACACACACTCACTGTAGTCTCTCTAGTCCCTTGTGCAAACAGCGCACGTGGACACGAACACTTACACCAGCGCGGAATGTAGAAGAAGAACATCAGGCAAACAAAAGAAAAAGTCGGTTGCGTTGATGCGGCTTTCATCAGAATCCTCCTTGGCGTCACGAGTATTGCCGCTCCCGTCATCTATGAGCCCGTTTCCTTCTTTCTTTTTCTTTTTTTTCTTTCTGTGTGTGTGTGTGTGTGCGTGTGTAAGAGAGAGAGAGGGAGAGGGAGAGGGAGAGGGAGGAACCACATCACCGCACGGGTGGGCACATCCAGAGAAAACGAAAAAAAAACGTCTGCGCGCGTCTGCACCGCGGGGCACGTCCCCGGACCTTGGCACGAGCCGATCGAGCGAAACACAATACCGCATCGTTGTGCGGGACTACGTCCTTCTATCGCGTACGCTCCTTACTGTTCACTGGCCCACACCATGCGATCCCCGACTTAAGTGCGCGGCGGCTCTGGTGGGGGCGGAACGCGCTGCGTAGTCCCCGACGCGCTAACCATACTCCCCGACCGCTCGCGGCGGCCGCGACTCGACACGGGTGGCAGCGCGACGGTCTCGCGAGCAGTGAACGGGTGCGCCTGCCGCGTCGGCGTGCGGTCACCGTTGTGGCTAGCCGTCGTCGGCGCCATGAGCTCCACGCTCGCTGCCACCTTGCCCGTGTTCATACTCCCAATCGCGCTCGTGCTGCTGCCGGAGATGCCGGTCGTGTAGACGGTGCTCACGGTCTTGGGCGACCCGCCGCGCATCCCGTTCGGGGTGCCGGCGCCGGGCCCCACGGCCGAGCCCGCGTTGGCGCCGATCATGCGGTTGGTGCGGCCCGTGGCGTCCCACGAGGCCGCCGCCCCCCCGCGCGGGGCTGACAGCGGCTTGCTGCGTGCCCGCTCCTCCGCCTTCTCCTCGGTACTCGGCAGCCCCGCTGGCTCGCCTTCGCCCTCCGCTGCGACTTGGCTCGTCCACGCCCCGCCCGCACTGCCTTGGTAAATCCCGTTGCTGTGCGTCGCCGCCGACAGCATGTCATCCCCACCCGACGTGCGCAGCCCCGAGCCACCACCACCGCCGCTCGGAATCGCGTGCGGCATCTGCGGGAGGGCGGGGGCGTAGGAGGTGCCCAGCGGGTGGCGCCGTGCCGACGTGGACGCGGACCCGCAGCGCGACGCCGGGCCGCGCGCCGGGCCGAGCGACTCCGTGTCCACCGAGATGGACCGTGCTGTGGATGCGCTCGGCGGGAAGGCCGGCCGCGACGCCGAGCGCAGCGGGGACACGCCGCTCTGGGAGGCGGTGGACATGCTGTACTCGTTCTGCGACATGATGCTGGACCGGCGGCTGCGGCTGCTTACCTGGATGCCCCGAGCAACGGCGGGCCGTGTCGGGGGGTGCTGGGCACCGTAGCGGCTCTCCACCGGCGCCTCCAGTGCCGCCTCCGCCTCCCAGGCGTTCGGATCCTCGCTCGTGTGGGCGGCCTGCATGCGCAGTGGGCGGCAGTACTCATCGAAGGCCTCGCGTGAGATGTACAGGCGGTTGCGCAGCAGGTCGACCATGAGGTACTCGAGCGCGTTGAGGTCCTCGTTGGTGACGCCGCCGACGACGGAGAAGTCGTGGTTGTTCAGCGTGCGGGTGTCCATCAGCTTGCTCGACATGCGGGCGGCCGTGAGAAACAGCTTGAACACGTTGTACGGGTGCAGCAGCATGCTGGGGTACATGCAGAGTAGACGATCGAGGTAGAAGCAGGCGCACACAAGCACAGACGGGGAGACGTAGGTGTACTTGACAAGGCGCTTGAGATAGTCGTGCACGGAGATGGCGGGCACGTCGCGGGTGGAGAAGTGGTTCAGCTCCGCCTGCGGGCTCGGTAACACCGGGTTGGTGGCCGCGCTGTTCGTCGTCGTGTTGCCCGTGGTGCTGCCGGAGGTGGAGCTCACGCCGGCCCTGCCGTCGCGCTGCGCGGGCTCGGCGTCGGCGACTGGTGAGGTGGGCCGCGACACGTGCGCTGGGACGCCGTAGCGCTGTCGGAGCACCTCGTGTGCCTTGGTCACGCACTCAATGGCGTAGGCGAGCTGAGGGACGAGAAAGCGATACTCCTGTCCGTGTTTCTCCTGGAGCGTCTCGGACTCGTTCAGCACACGGCCGGAGCGCTTGCTCTGCCGCAGTGGGACCGCGACGGAGGGGCTCAGCGGGAAGAGGTCGATGGCGTCTTCCGCCGGAGCAGGGAACGGCGGCGGGGTCGGTGTCGTGGGCCTGGCTGACGCACCGGCGTCATCCGCCGTACTGCGTGCGGCCGTCAAGCCGCTGCTCCCGCCCGCTGCGTCCCCGTTGGGGGAGGGGCGTCCGCTCGACGTGGCGCCGGCGCTGCTGCCGTTGCATCCTGCAAGCCCCACCAGCAGGGTCGTCTGGCGCCTGAAGAAGTGCGACAGGAGTGGCTTCTCCACCTCCTCGCACACAGCGCGCGGCGTCGTGGCGGGGAAGAGGCGGGGCGGGAGGTACCCCCGCGACCCGCTGCCGTCCTCGTCGTGGCTCGTATCAGCGCTGTGGTTGGCTGCAACGCCTGGCGCCCCGAGACGCTTGCGAGGGGCAGGCATGTGTGCGTGCAGGTGTGTATGCGTATGTGTGTGTGGGTGGGGGGGGGAGGGGGATGAGAGAGAGAGAGAACGACAGAACCAAAGACGCGCCTACGTCCAACACGGTAGCTGTACGGGAGGGAGGGAGGGAGCGAAGAGGCACTGTGGATTCAACAATACACACACACACACACACACACACACAGAGAAGACAAAAGACGGAGCACAGGCAAACGCGATGGAGTGAAAAAAGAGGAGAGGGGGGGGGGCAGAAAGGCGATACAGAAAAAAAGAAAAAGGAGAGATCAAACCGCGCAGGAGAGGAGGGCAGGGGGGGGGGGAAGAAGTCACAGTTAGAGTCACACCAAAGGTAAACGTGCACTGATGCGCCACAAGGGCGATCAAGGTCCAGGGGAAGAAGGAAGGGGGGAAGGGGGAGTCAAAGACGGAGAATGGGATCTGGCAAGACGTCCAGATGGCGTTAGCACGCGGCAAGAATATGCCGACACACACACACACACACACAAGCACACACAGACAAGCACGCGAACACGCAAGAAGAAAAAGAAGAGAGAGAGACAGAGAGAGAGCAAAGACAAGGGGGGGGAGGAGACCACACACAGGAGCAATGACAGAAGAAAGAAAGGGAGAGATCGGGGGGGGGGGGGGGGGCACAAAAAGACAATGCGGCAGGGACCTCAAATCAAACAACAAGATGAAGATGCAAGTTGCCTCTGGAAAGAAAAAAAAAAGGGGGCGGCAAACGTACACGCACACGCACACGCACAAGCAACGAAGGGAGCAACTTGAGAGGGAGGGTGGAGAAGTGGAAACACACACACGTACACACACACACACACGTACACACACACGTACACACACACGTACACACACACACACAGAGACAGAGAGACACGAATGCGCCGAAGGTATACGAGAGGACGCCAAGAGAATGAAGCCACAAGCAAGACGCACCGTCAAGAGAGACAGAGAGAGGAAAAGCCAAGCCGCGCTAGTGGGCGAGCGAGATCGACGCACTCACTCAGCACGCGCGGTCACACACACAGTCGCTTCCGTCAGACAGTGGGGCGGAGCAATGCCGTACGTCAGGAAGGAAGGAGGAGGAGGGGAGCGGGAAGGCGGGAGGCGTAGGTACACTTCACACGCGTGATTGATATTTTCCGTGAGTGAGTGAGGGGATGGGGGAGGGGGTTGCCTCAAGCGTCACGCAGCGGCAACCGCGGCAGTGGCAATGCGCAGAGGGAGGAAGAAAGAACGGGAGCGACAGTGACGCAAGGACGTCACAGGAACACGGGAACCAAGGCACTGAGCCTGCGTGCGCGTGTTTTTCGTTGTTTCTGTTTTCTGTTTTTTGCAGGTGTGTCAACGAGGGGGGGGGGGGGGGGCAGCGTTGACTACGCCTTGTCTGACAATAGAAAGAGTCCGTGTTGTCGGAGGGGGGGATGTGTGGGGCCGAGCACGTGCAGCCGCAGCAGCGAGAGTGAGCAGGATGGTGGTGAGAAGTTTGTGGGCCTCTGGATCTATCTGCGCCTCCGTCTTTGACGTGGTGGTCTTACCGTTGTGTGCTCTTCTTCCGATGTTGTGGTGGTTCTTAGTACTTGGTCTTGTGTGTGAAGGATGGCGGTGGAAGGCAACGAGGTGTAGCCCGCGGCGGTCCGTCGCGAAGGTGGTGTGACGCCGTCGTGTGTGTACGGGTGCGTGTGCGTAGAGGTCGAAGTGGAAAGGCTTTAAAAGGAAGGAGGGAGGAAGATGTATGAGAGACTGGCCGTTGTAGTTTTAAAGAGAACAAGAGAGAAGAGCGAAAGGGGGGGGGGAGGAGGAGCGCAGTGCGCCAAGCGACGGAGAGGAAAGCGAAAACAAAAAGGGGGAAAAAAAACACGCGTCACGTCAATGTGGTGTTTATCCAGACGTCTGCACACACACACACACACACACACACACACGCACACACGCCGATACAGGCTGGCTGCCAACGCGGTGAAGGCGTTGTCCGAGCCTGGCACCGTGTGTGGGACGGAGGGAGGCGGGTTTTTTTGGGGGAAGTGTGAGTGGGCGAAGCCGGAGAAAGCGTGGAGACAAAGAGAAAGAAAGAAAGAAAAAGAAAAAACGGGAGGAGACAGTGCAGAGCTGACGAGCGAGGGGGATGGAGGAAGGGGAAAGAGAGGAAAGGCGGCGCCAGCGAACTCCAAGGAGAAAGAGAGAAAGTCAGAGGTGCGTAGGAAAAATCGAGAGTGAGGGCGAGGGAGAATGGATCGGTCTGTTGTCGTGGTGTCCCAACAACACGAAGAACGCAGACACACGCACACGCACACGCACACACACCTACTCGAATAGCGGAGCGAAATGAAAAAAAAAAGGAGAGTCGAGAGTGATGAGAAACCGGCGAGGAGACCACCAGAAATCGAACAAAACAAAACAAAACAAAAAAAGAAGAGAATGGGGGAGGGGTGGTCGGGAGGACGGAGCACAGAAAGCCAAGATCGCTTGTGTCCACAGACACACCAGTCCAAGTCGACGGGAAGGGAGCTGGGGGGAAGGGGAGGTTGGGAAGAGGGGGAGGAGGGATGAGAAGGCGGCAACCGATTGTAAACAAAGAGAGAGAGACACACACACAAGCGAGCTCAAGAAGCGGTTGTGGTGAACGGGGGGTGACACGGGGGGGGGGGTTGGGGGGTGGGGTGGGGGGAGGAAGGAGGCTACAACTAAGGTGGGGGTGTGGGTGTGGGGTGAGTGGATGGGGCGCAGAGACAGCTCAGAACGAGACGTGCAACACTGCAGATTATTATTTTTTTTTGGGGGGGCCACACGAGGGTGTTGGTGGAGAGTCGGAGCGTGGCAGGCGATGGTGTGATGCACGTTCCGTGGTTTGAGGGGAGGGGTGTGTGTGGGGGTGAAAGGCAGGCGAGGTACGTGTCATGGAACATACCACAGGCGCACGCATGCCAGAAAAAAGAAACGAGCAACAGGGGATGGGGGTGAAGGGAGGGGGGAGGAATAGGAGTTGGCCTTGCTGATGAGGAAGCAGGGAGGTGCCAGGCAGGAGAGCGAAACTGGACTTCTTCACGGCGACCTTGTTTGCCAGCGCGGCAGCGAGCGGAGGAAAGGGAGGCGAGGCCGCAGCCGCGCCTTTCTAGGCTTCTCCGCTGACGTCATGGACCACTGCCACCGCTCCGTGATGCTGCGGTAACCAGATGTACGCTCACTTGAGCAAGGAGGAGGAGGAGGGAGTGGACGAACGCGCCTTGACCATCGTAGGCCGGTTCGCCTGTGAGCGGCGGGCCGCCTGCGCTATGCGAAGTGTGGGGAAGTGAAAAAAAAAAAAAGGAAAAGGCATCAGCGCGTACGAGCGCACCGTTACGAACCTCTCACGCATGCAGCCACCTCTCTTTTTTTTTCTGTTTTTCGTCGCATCTATCTTGTCTTTTCCAGGTGAAAGAGAAGCGCGCCGCTTCCAAGTAAAATGAGCAACAACCGAACAGAGGTCAACTCGTGGTGGCTAGGCACGTGCGCAGGTAGGCACCAGGAAGACACAAGCATCTGGGTACGTGAGTGCGAAGGGGAGGGGGAGGGTGCGCGCGCTGTCACCCTGCAGCCGCTGCGGACGTCACGAAGCGACGGGGCTGCCAAGCTCCGCGAGGATCCACGCCGCCGTCGCCTGCCCGTCCACGTACGCGCCGGTGGCGATGCCCTTCAGCGAGAAAGCGACGGACCTGTTCAGCTGCGCCACCACCACACCGCGCCACACCGGCTCTGTGACGAGCAGGAGCGTCCGCAGCGAGCGCAGGCAGTCCCGCGCGACGGGCGAGTCGCTGCGCTCGGTAACGAGGAGGACCGCGCTCTGCTGCACCACCGCCGTGGCGAGGCGCTCGGCGAGGGCGACGGAGGGCGGGGCGGCCAGCGTGGCGCTCTCGGTGTGCAGCGCCGTCGACACATTGCGCAGCAGCGCGGCCGCCGCGCCCCGGCAGTTCGTCCGCATCGTCGCGGGCGTGTCGCTCGTGATGAGACGCGTCATGGACAGCAGCGATGTCACGAGCCACGTGAGCACCTCCTGCGCCCCGGCGGACATGGTGAAGGTGTGCACGCGGCCGTCACACACACGCGCAAAGACGCAGGCGGCGAGGCGCAGCGCCACCAGCCACTCGGCCGCGGACGTCGGCGGGTGCGTCGCGTCCGGGCCCCAGACCATCGCCAGCAGCGACAGCACCTCCCCCACCACCTCAGGCCGGTCCGCCGTAACGACGAGCATGTAGCGCAGCGCATCGATCGCGGCGAAGCGCGAGCCGGCTGGAAGGGCCTTGTACAGCTCCACGAGTAGCGTGCCGGCGGCGGACGGGTCGGCCATCGTCGGCGACACCGCCTCCAGGACGTGGTGGAACTGCGGAGAGCCGGGCAGAAGGCCGTTCACCTTCGCCTGCGCGGCGGCGGCGTTGAAGGCGTCGAAAGTCTGCGGCGCATCCCACGGAGCAAGAAGACTCGCGGCCGTACTCGAGGCGGCAGGCGGTGGCGGGGACGCTGCGGTTGGGGGAGGTGCAAGGGAGAAATGCGCAGCTGCACTGGCCCCAGGGCCGGTGCCCTCCAGACCCGGGATGCGCGACAAGTCTTCGGGGGAGACGTGGGCCATCAGGAAGTTCTGGATCTCCTCCTGCGAGTCCTGTGCCACGACACCAGCGTAGTCCTGAATGAACCGCTTTGCCGTCTCGACCACGCTGTCGCCGATATTGTACGGCAGCTTCAATATGCGTCCCTCCACATTCACGTCGAACAGGTAGTCGTAAGACTGCCCATTGTGGAAGTGCTTTTCGCGCTGTTGCTCGGTGGCACCGGTGTAGCTCTGCGCGTCCGGGCCAGCGACCACGACGCCGATCTTCTCCCAGTGTCCGGCGTTCCAGACGTGCAGCTCGACCTCGCCCTTCTCGTTGCGTGCGAAGAGACGTTCGCCCTCCTGCGTGCCGCGGCGCTGCGCAATTTCGTGCGTGTACGGCATGGAGTTGATGTCCAGGCCACCGCTGGCCGCGGCGGCCCCGCTGGACTTGGCAATTTTGACGTCCACTGTCTGCGACGACACCGCCGTCTCCAGTGCCTCCAGCTTCTCAATAGAAGCCATGTGGTCATAGTCACGCGTCCACACGCGCACAGCGTGGTCGGAGCCGCCTGAGAGGAGGCGGCCGTCCGTCGTGGCTGCCACGCTCCACACCACGCACGGGTGCTGGAGAACCTGCACGGTTGAGAGCGTCCGCACGGTGCTGCCTTCACGCCACACGCGCACCGTGTGGTCCTCCGAGGCGGAGTACAGCTCCGACAGCGACGGCGACCAGGCGAGAGAATAGATAAGCGAGTCGTGGCCCTCCAGCACCTGAAGCGGCGCCTCCGTGCCCACCGCCCACACCCGGACCGTGCAGTCGTTGCCAGCAGAGGCGAACCGCGTGCTGTCAATCGCACAGAGGCACTGCACGACATCCTTGTGGCCCGCGAAGATCTGAATCGTCCTGCCTGTCAACGCGTCCCAGGCGTGAATTGTCTTGTCGCCGGAGCCGGAGATCACTGTCGACGTGTTCGCCAGCTGCGCGACGCCGCGGATGGCTGTGGCGTGCTTGTCGTACAGCTGTTTTGGCCGCCCGCTCACGTGGTCGAAAATAATGACCATACCGCCCCAGTCACCAGAAATGATGTCGCCGTTGAGAGAGTCGCTCACCGCAGCAGGCGCGCTGCCCGCGGCGAAGCACATAATAGCTCCACAGCACGGGCCGCTGTTGTGGCCGTCCAAAACGGACTCGACAGCGGAAGACTCGGCGTTCCAGAGCACTACGTGCTGGTCATTTGAGCCGGTGACGATGCACGGCTCCCCGTCCAGGAGCTCGATGCCGGGGTGAAACAGGGCATAGTTTACGAATGCAGTGTGGCCCACGAAGGTCAGACAGTCCTCAATGGTGTCACCCGACGCCGGAATCGTGCACGACTTGGCGGTGCAGTCGCGCGACGCCGTGAACACTGCGGACGGATCGAGCGGTGAGGAGCTCACAAATCGGACGTCCGACGTGTGTCCGTGCCCATCCGCCTGTAGGATAAAAGCCTCGGCGCTCATCGTTTCGATGTATGGGCAAAACAGTGGGACTGCAGAGCGGAAGTGCCGGGAGAAAAAAAAAAGCCGAATAGAGAGGTGAGATCGGGTCTCGAGGAGTCCTGTTTTTGCACGCTAGGTAGAGGGGCGTGCTTGCTGATCAACCAAAATAGGAGTGTCCTGCTTTCTGGAAGCTTGCTGCTGTAAAGGATAAAATGTGAAGCCGATCCTATGCCCTGAAGAAGATCACGGTTTTTCTCTGAGTTTGTTTTATGTGACTCTTGGGGATAGAGGGAAAGGCGTAAGATGTCGGCAAGGGTTGAGGGGAGTTGCCGTTATCACGATGGATCCAAGACGTCAATTATTTGACAGCAGGGGACAGGAGGTGACGTGGCGCAAGACTCGTCCCCCGCTACATCTTAGTGTATCCCGTGAAGGTCGACACAAATAGACGTCAAGGTTCGTGCCCTCTTTCTTTTTTTGTTCGTTTGTTTGTTTGTGGAGAGGTGTGCATCAGCAGCGATCGACAAAACGTCGGCGGGGGAGACCCAAAAGTCGCATGCTTCTCTGGAGAATGCGACTCAACATCTTTTCGACGCGATGCTGCAGCCAAGCAGCGTCGACAGCTCGATCCCGTAGCGCGCAGCGTTGTACGTCGTCCACGCCGCTGACCCGGACGACTCTGTCCACGCGTGCCGAAGAGCCGAAACCGGGGACAGAAGGGCATCTTCCGAAATGGCCGCCACGGCCCCCACAAATGTCCAGAGCCATCGCAGCTCGTCCTCGGCCCGCCATGCAGACGCGACTCGAGTGCCAGCCGGTTGCTTGCAGGCCCAGACCACCAGGCCCAGGCGCAGGTGCCAAATGCACTCGTGACCCTTCTCCATGTGCCGCCGGACCTCTGTTTGCGTGAGTGCAAGCATGCTCCTCCACAGGGCTGGTGCAAGAGGGGGTGATGAGCTTGAGTGGCAGCTGCCCGCGGCCTGCCCATCGAACGGGATCAGCAGTTTCTGCTTTGCGTCGAGTGCCTCTTGCTGCTCGAGGAGAAAGAGCAGGTACGCGGTGGCTGAGCTGTCACCGTTGTGCTCGCGAATAAACTGCGTGACATGCTCGCAGTCTGTCGCCACTGCAGCGCACGCGAGCGTGAGCTCGGCGGCACTCACCGTATCGCTGCCGTGCAACAACACGAACCGCAATCGCCGATAGTGCCAGGCGTTGTAGCTCATCGGGTGATTGTGGGCAGCAGCAAAAAAAGTCTCGTCGTCTTGCGCAACAAAGTCCGATATCAGCAGCTGCGTCGCCTCTTGTCGGCTCGGGCCAGACACTAGCACACCGGTCGCATGCATGCGAGCACACAGCCAGAGCCGATACTCCCATAATGACTTCAGCTTCGGACAAACGCTCAAAAAGAGATCGACGAGTGCGTACTCCTTGAGCACCTGGCGCAGTCTGTCCCTTGGAGTTGCGCTGTCATTCTCTGCAAAGCAGGTTTGGGAGAGCCAGCGGCGCCTATGTGACATGAAAACGTCAAGCTGCGGTGCGGCGACCCAAGCGACGGCAACGATTGTCGGAGGCACATTTTCGAGCATGGCGCGCGTGACGTGCGGGGTGTCGTCAAGGCTGTCTTGTGGTCGTACGTTATTCTGTTGTGGTGAGGCAGGTGCCGCACATTCCTTGTGGTAGTGTTTCTGGGACCAGGCACGTGTGGCGGAGACGACGCCTTTGCTGACGAGCACGGGGAAGTCAACGTACTGGCCGCCGTGCACAGAGCTTTGCCCTGTGTCTGCGAGGCATGTGATGTGGGCACTTCCTTCCGGCTGGGAGGTGTAGCCGAGTGCAGCCCTGATGCGTGGCGCCGGCGAAGCGCTGCTGATGTTCTGTAGGTACAGATCCGCTCCTTTGCCGAGAATGCAGTCGAGTTCCTCAGCTGCGTCAGCAAGCAACGCCGCAGGCGAGTCCATTGGAAGGGCCACCAGCGGCTTTGAACACGAGCTTGGAGACATGGGTACGCGGAAAAAAAGGTGAAAAAAAAAAAGTGGGACGGCGTTTGGGGGGCGAGGGGAGAGGTCAGCGCAGAGTGTCGACAAGAACGGCTCCATCAACACAAGGACGCGTAAAGCGGCGAAGAGAATGCCCTTCTTGTGACGTTGAGGCGAGGAGCAGCCTTGTTGTGGCAGTGCCGTGAGCGATCACGAGGCAAAACTGAGTTGTGTCTCTTGTGTTCTTTCTTTTCTGCCTTGAGTGTTCGCGAGGCGTCAGCTGGTGGGAAGTAAAAGATGCATGTCGGCGATGAACGCCGTGTAAAAAGGATAGACCCACATATCGAACGGCAACAACACAAACGAAACATGGCCATCAGAAAATGTGGTCGATCACGGTGAATAGAGGTTCGCGGGCTTTAAGGCACTGAAGGTAGCGCCAACGTGAGGGGCAGCGGGGCTCACTTCGCAAAGCACGAGAGGTGCGCCTCTCTGCCAGATCAGAAACCAGCCTTGCTCTCACTTGAGGAGCACGTCCTTGGCTTCGTTCAGTTTTGTGGCGATGTACGGCGTTCCGCTCACGTCGCTGTGCAGGTCTTTCATCATTGTCCTGTATCGCTTCTTGACCTCCTCCGGCGCTGGTCGCCGAAAAACAGCGCCGGCCTCGTGCTCTTTGAAGCCGAGCAGCATGTACGCCTCGTGCTCGGTCATCGTGAGTTGAAAGCCGTACTCGAACTTGTGGTAGGGCTTGCTGCCTCGCAGGAACTGCGCCGGGGGTGTCGCAGCCTGGGTTGCCGACACGCGTTGCACAACGCGTGGAACGACCCGGGCGGCGTAGTAGATGCCGCAACCGACGAGCACGCCGGCAACGATGGGGGCAACCATTGGGTGATTTGTGGTGTGCGTGTGTGTTCGGCAAGCTGTGTGCGGCGCGGCAGGTTTGAGGGTTGAAAAGGGGGGGGCGGGTAAAAAGGTGGGCAGAGTGATTTTTGGGGTGGGATTGGCGGGTGCACCGTTTCGCGCGTCCGGGGTGGGCCGCCGTTCCACGCGGGCGCTCTGCCCCTCCGCAAAGCCCCAGGGCGGGGGGGGGGGGGGGTTGGGCTAGGCCGGATTGCCCACGGCCGGTGGGGTTGCCCCAGGGGGGCCTGGCGGCCGGGGCAGGGGTAGGGGAATTCGAAAGGAAAGGGGGGGGGGGGGGGAATTGGCGGGAGGGAATTGGTGGGGGGAGGGGTTAGGCCATGTGGCGTGCTTTCGGTTTGCTGCCGTCGCACCTCGTTTTGGTTTCGTTGGTTGTTCAAAAGCCGCGTGGGGCTGCGCGGATTCAAAAGGGAGGGAGCAGCAAGGTCGGGAAGTTGGCAAGGAAAGAAACAAAAAAGCGGTCAAGGAAGCCTGCGGCCGACGGCGTTCACGCTACAGGACGCCGTTGCCGGTCCGGGGTGCGACTTTGTGCGAGCGTCGGCTTCGCGATCGGCAGCTGCTCCGCTCGTACGCCCTTCCGTCCTCGTAGGCGAGCCGAATCTGGTCCTCGACCTCCTGCCGCAGCTTGGTCATGATGTACTGCCGGTCGCGCACTACCTCGTCGTACGCCTGCTGCAGCTGCACCGCGTGGTCCTGCGCCATGCGCTCGCTCCGCCGCACCTCGCCCTCGTAGAGAGACTGCAGGCGCTCGTTGTCGAGCTGGCTGACACGGTGGCGCTCCTGCAACAGCTGCACACGCGACCGCAGCTGCGTCACCTCCTCTTGCTGACGACGAAGCAGGAGCAGGTCGGCGTCGGTCGGCGGCGCCGGCGACTCCACGAGGATGCCGGCCCGCGCCAGCGACAGACGATCGCGCTCATCAGCAGCGGCCGGCGGCGTGGGTGCGGCGATTGCCTCCGGCTGCGGCGCATGCGCCTCGAGGGCGGCGCAGTCGGAGAGCCAAGTGAGGCCTGCGTCGAACGCGATTAGCATCGGATCCCAGAAGAGCTCCTGCAGCAGCGCCTGCCGCGCCGCCGCCTCCTCGCACTCCAGCTGCGCGGTCGGCGACGGACCAGCCAGCCTCGCTGCAGCGCCGTTGCCTCTGCTGCCACCCACCACGCGCACGCCGCTCATCCACGTCCCGTCCTGTGCAAGCTCTTCGAGGCCGACGACGCGCCGGTTCAGTCGCTGCTCTTCGTGCCGGAGCTGTTCCACTTCCAGCTGCGCCGCGCGCAGCTTCACCTCGGCGTCGCCCTTCTGCTGCTCGAGTGCGGCGACGCGACTGCGCAGCTGCGCGGCCTCCTCGGAGAGACGGCCGACGAGCTCGCGGTGGTCGTACAGCGCCGCGTTGGACTTGCGCAGCTGCACCAGCTCCGCCTCGCGCAGGAGGCCGAGCTTGGCGAGGGCGTCGTCGAGACGGTAGATCTGTGTCTGCGCGATCACCGGGTCGAAGACGGCCAGGGCCGCTTGCAGGGCGGTGTGCACATCCTTCTCTTCCTGCGCTGCCAGGACGGCCGCGGCGGTCGCATCGCGCTTCAGCGCCGCCCTTACCGGCGACCCAGCACCACGCAGCACACACACGGTGCGCGTGAGGTCCTCGGCCTGCAGCTGGGCACGCTGGAGCTGCGTGCCGAGGTAGGTGATGTGGTACAGCAGGCGCTGCCGGTCTGCATAGTCGCTGGCCGTGATGTGCGCTGCGGGGGCGTCCTGCGTCACACCGAGCAGCGGCGGCGACGTCTCACCCGACGACGGCGACGGCGATGCCATGCACGCCTGCGTGGGGGGCTCCGTGTCGCTGCGTCGGTGCCGCACCGCCTCCTCGACGTCGTCGTCGTCGTCGTCGCTAAGCTGCTCCATCGCGCAGGCTGCCGTGCTGCGTGGCGGCGTCTTCGGGCGGTTAGGGCGGCTTTCGGTGCAGTTCACGTCGACGACACGGTCTGTTAGCGATGATAGGGCGGAGGGGCCGGAGATCGGCGTACTCGGCTGGCCGTGCGGCGGCGCCGTGGCGCGGTGCACGCTCGGCGGCGTCAAGACCGCGCTTTCTGCCATGGTGGATGTTTGCAGCGGCAGCAGCGGCAGCGGCAGCGGCCACGCACACACACACACACCGAGGTCTATCTGCGACGTAGGTTGAGAAGCGGCCCAGGGCAAGTGAAAAAAACACACACACACACACCAACAAGACGCTGCTGATGTTGAATGCTCACGGTGCGCTCCGTCTCGGATGAGGGAGTTGTATGGAAAGGTGCCGCAGTGCGACGACGAAAGTGTCGAGTGCTGGCGGCGTCTATGGGGGGAGGAAAGGGGGGGGGCGGGTAGAGAGAGAGGGGGGAAGAACAAGGGTGCGTCTGCCTTTGGCGTGTCGAAGGAACACAGACACAGACACAGACACACGGTGGGGGGGGGGGGGGGGGTAGAGATGGGAAGGGAATGAGGTCAGTCGGTGGGGCGCGTGCTGTATGCGCGTGGGTGCAGGTATGCGTGTAGAGGTGTGTGTGTCTGGCTCTGTGACTCGATGCTCGGGCTCGCTAGGCCGCTCTTGAACTCGGCGGTGGCTATAAATGGAGGAGCGAAGGGAGAAAGTTGCAAAGGAATTGCATTGTTTGATGATGCATCAGCAGCGCCTCAGTGACCTGCTTGCACGCGGCCCCCATACGTACACCTGACGGTGACGTGGAGGGAAGGAGAGAGGGAGGAAGGCAACCCACCGCCTCCCCTTCCCTGTCTGCGCGTGCACCTCCACGCCACTCGCACCGAGACAACGTGAAAGGTGGGCTCTTTGATTTGTTTGCTTCACTGCCGCTGTCGCCGTGCGGTTTTGTCACACACACCACACCCCACCCACCCACCCACCCCCTCCCGTGTAGCCATGGTGATGCGTTCTTTGCTTTTTTTTTCTCTCTTTCCCTGTTCTTGGGCTCGAACACCGAGTCGCTTGGATTTTTCGTCGCCCGTTGTCCTTCCGTACAGCGCTGCGTGTGTCCTTGTCTGTGCATGTGTTTGCCGCCTCGTCCTGCCTCGTCCATCGTCGCAACCCCGAACATTCTCCGGCAGCACTGCCCCCACACACACGACGCGCGCGAGGAGTGACACAGCCATCTACTAGCAGCGACACCACACAAACCGAGACGAACAAAGACACACGACGGTGCGAAGCGTCGGGCGACGCCGCAAGCGACGGAGGGTGATGAGGGGGAGTCAGTCTGAGGCCGAGTACTCCGCTACGGCGCGGGAGAGGCCCTACGCGAGCACCGCAGGGCGTCGGAAGGCCGACTTGGCACAGGGCACCCCCTCTCACAAAGGAAGCAATAACCAGCGAGCCCGTTGGCGAAGAATTGCGGGGAGGGAAAAGGGGGGAAGGGGGGGAGGGCGGAGCGCTGCCTCGACGCTGAAGACACCGCCCATCCAAACCCAGCAAGTCGAAGGCATCCACTGGGGCAGCTGCGCAGGGCTCGTGCACAACGCGGCATCGAAACGCTTTACGCCACCGTGCAATGACGCGCTTCGCTGGCGCCGGCACCGCCGCTGTGCGCTTGCGCGGTCCGCAGCGCGATGAGCTCCAGCATGTGTTGGCCGGCCTCCGCGACCCCCTTGTACCCGGGGAAGTAGTTGACATCGATCACCACTGGAATGCTGTCGAGCAGCAACGTCGTCGGGGCCCCCGTGGCGCTGTCGAACATGTCGCTGGCGAGGAACGGTACGGGCACGGTGTTTGGCGCTGACGTAGCGCTGGCCCCTGTGATGGTGCGCACGCTCGTGTCCGCCGACACACGCGCATCGGCCGCCTTGGCTGGCGTGGGCGGCGCCGCGTCGTAGCGCGCCGACGCCCCCTCTGTGCGGCCGATGCCACGCGTGCCCCTACGCTGGTAGGCGTGGGCGAGATGCTGCGGCACGAGGACAATGTCGAAGCCGTAGAGGGAAAGCCCGATGCCCGCATACCCCGAGAGGTCCTCGGCAATCTTGCTGATGGCCATGTAGGCGGGTGTGCCGGGCGCCAGGAAGCTGTCCCACTGCTCACCAGGCGCTATCATCGTTTCCCACGCGATCGGCTGCTGCTGCTGCGGCGGCGGCAGGTCCGCCATCGCACCCAGCGGTGTGTCGTGTGGCGGTGTTGTGAAGGCGATCAACGGGCTCGGCGACGACGCGGCCCCATGCTGGGGGGCGGTGGTCGAGGTAACCGCTCCGGCGTGGCCGTACTCAGCACCGCTGGTGGCGGTGGAGAGCGCTGGCCGCGACGGGGTCGTCGACCTGCTCGCGACGGCGGAGAAGAAGCCCTTCTCCTGCGAGTCCATCATCACGGGCACATCCACAACGGTAGAGCCGCGGGTGTGCTCCCAGAGGTGCGTGAGCAGGTTCACGGTGGGGTTCACCTTTACATAGATGTGTGGCCCCACGCAGTACACCTTCAGCACCACCGGCAGCGCGTACACGTACAGCTCCTGCACAATGAAGCGGTGCGACTCCTCCGGCAGCGCCGCCTGCACCGCAGCCGGCACCGTCACGTCCGCGGTGTTGCGCGTGCGCCACATCACGAGGTGGTGCGTGAAGGCGGGGCCCGTGCCCTCGTCCGGCTTCGCGATCCACCACCGCCCTGCCACCGTCCCGTTCGCGCGCGCCTCCGTCGTCTTCTCCTCGCCCATGACGCTGAAGGAGTGGATCCCAAGCGGGGTGGCCGCGTCCCCGGCCCCACCGCGCCGCCGCGGCCCGTCCGCCATCGACGCCTGTGCCCTCTCCCACATGAAGGTGCGTGGGATGAGGGCCACCGGCTGCCCACCCTCTCCGGTGTCGTCGAGCAGCTTGTACAGCATGCTGCGCGTCATGAGCAGCTGCACCTTCTCCAGCGGGTCCACGACGACAAGCGGGGCCTTGCGCTGGCGACCGCGCCGCCTCTGGGCCAGCTTACACCACCGCTCCAGCGCACGGATCGCCGACGCGGTGCCGAAGGTGGCGACCTTGTGGAAGACAACGTCCACCTCGTCGCTGAGCGAGGCCTGCGACACCTCTTTCACCTCATTCGCGGAGTCTTCCTCACCGCACTGCTCGCCGTCACGCGGCTCGCGCCGCGTCTTGGGATCGCCGCCGCTGCCGCCCGGCACGACGCCGCTGGGGGAGGCGAAGGCGGGGTGCTCGCCCTTGATGGCCAGATTCACACAAATAACAATGCGGTGGTGGACGGCGTCGTAGTTCAGGTTCACGAACCGGAAGAGGCACGAGTCGACCACCGAGCGGGACGGCGAGTCGGCGGCCGTCGTGCGGTTGCGACCCGAACACCCGGTGATGTTATCGAGGATGCCGCGGCTGGCACGGTGACTGCGCGAGTGGGAGGTGGCGCTCGCGCAGTCACCGTGCTGCTGCTGCTGCTGCGGGTCGTGAGAAGCAGCCGTTGCCGCGGCGGCGGTGGCGGAGATGCTGCGGAGCTGCAGCACGCGTTCGTTGTGAAGCTTGGCGGCCTCTTGCAGAGCGTCGAAGGACTGCTGGTGCTTCTTGGCACTGGCACACAGTCCCACGGTGATGGTGCACAGGGGAGCCGGTGTGGCTGGCGGCGTCGTCACATGACTCATGGATGGGCGGGTGGAGGTGTTGGACGTGGTGTTGGACCGGAAACGGTGAGAAACGAGGTACACCTCGCAGAGGAGTGCAGAGAGGCGTTGCAGACACGCTCAACCCTGCGTGTGTGTGTGTGTGTGCACACGACGGCAGGAGACCGCTGAACGAGACCTGGTGGCGGTTGGGTGGTTGGAGGAGGAGGAGGGGGAAGAGGCACTACGGCGCGTGCATCTGACGACTCGCCTCAGCTACTGCTAGCACGGCAAGACAGACGAGTGTAGCGAGGGAGAGAGAGAGAGTTAGAGTCAGAGTCAGGGTGTGTGTATATATAAGTGTGTGTGTTTGTGTGTTTGTGTATGGGTGGGTGGCTGTGTGCACGACACAGTACGGTGCAGCATACGGGAGGTGGTCAAGAGAGAGGGGGGGGGGGAAGGGGAGTAGCGGGAGAGGAGAGAAGTACGAGACGGCTGTACTGTTGCAGAGACGGTGCAAGAGATCGGAATGGCGGAGGGGACGAAGCGTGGGCCGCACACCCGTCCTCCTCCTGTCATCGCGTGCGGTGGGGTGCATTCCCTCCTCCCCCCTCTCTCGCTGCGGCCGCGGTATTGACTTGCGTGCCGTGTCATTGTCTCGTGCTGATGGATGGACTGTGAAAAGCTGTTCAACGATACGAGGCTCCTCGCGAAGCCGACGCCAACGCCACCGCCGCATCACCGCCACCACTGCTGTTGCTCCTGCCACGGCTGCTGCTAGCCGGTGCGTAGGCGGGGTGGTGGTAGTAGACGCACCAGCACCACCGCAGCGTCGCCTCCGAGTGCCGCTGGAATGCAGCAAGCTCCTTCGTCGTCTGCACATCCGGCGCCGTCTCCATCACATCGCGCGCCGGCCGCGTCGTCCACGCCACGGCAAACACCGCAGCGCCGGCCAGAAACGCGAGCGTGACCCGCGCGTTGGTGGCGCGCATGAGGCGCTGGTGGCGCTGCGCCAGGAGCTCGCGCTGGCTGGCCGGCATGCGGCGCCGCTTCCGCAGCAGCGCCAACACCCGCGTAAAGACGACCGAGTCCTGCGGCACGGCACTGCGATACAGCCGTGCCGTCTTCCACGTCATAAGGTAGGTCGCGGTGAGGAAGAGAATCGGATTGATGAGGAGCTCGATGCTGTGCATGCCGCGGCTGGCCATGTGCCGGGTAAACTGCTCGTCCACCTGGTGCTTCGCCGTCTGCTCCACGGCGGTGAGCTCGTGGATGAGGCTGCGCAGCTCTGGCGCGGTGAGGGTGCGCGGTGGCTTCTGCAGCCGGTCCACAAGCCCCTGCCGCGTCAGCTCGTAGCCCGCCATTGGGCAGCTCGGCAGCGCCTCCCAGGAGACAACGGCGGAGGTGGCGGTGCTCGATGGCGAGGGCGAGGGAGACGCGGCGGCGTCTATTGAAGCTCCGACCCCGCTGGCGGAGGCTTCCACCGCGGGACTTTGCCTCCACAGACGACGACCCCACGATGTCGTTGCGCTGCCGGACTCGCTCGCTGACTTCTCGTTCGATGCCGCTGCGGGGACCGTCATTGTGGCTGCGGCTGTGGTGGTCGTGGCTGAGGTGGGTGGCGGTGGAGGCGGCGGCAGTGCACGGTGGGAGGGGGCAAAGATGGAGACGAGAACATCCTGGGCGTGCTGCACGTCTGCAGCGGCGTTGGCGTCGCTGGCGGTGTCACGCGACGACGACGACCACCACCATCCCATTCCGCGTACCTGTCACGTCTCGGTGGCGCTGCGTCGGGGGGGGGGGGGTAGGGAGTGGGATGGCAATGTCAAGTGTGTGTGTGTGTAAAAGGGTGGGTGCGCTGTGGTGATGTAGAGGGTGCACACGCTCAACCGTCAAAGCAGAGTGGCGTGTTTGGAGAAGGAGGAGAGAGGTGGGGAGGGAGGGGGAGGAGGACGATGGGAGACATCAGCGAGATGTGCGGTGTGCAGCTTCAGACCTCACATAGCTGCCTCTGGCTACGTGGCATCGCCTGTCGTCGCGTAGCCTAGGAGGCAGGAACGCAACAGATACACGAAGCGAGGAGAAATAGTGTGGGAAAGAGAGAGAAGAAGAAGAGCGGCACCACGACTGCCCCGTCATGTGTCCTCACCGCTCCGCCCACCGCAGCGCGTCGGCCGCATCTCTCCTCATCTATCTCACACACGGGTCTTCTCTTCTGCTGAACGGGTTGTGCTTCCAGAAGGAAAGAAGGGGGAGGGGGAGGGCACGGGGGCGTCCCGTGCTGAGCCACACAGGGCAGCACATGAGAAAAGCGAGGCACGCAGCCTCAAGCGAGTACGCCTCGCTGTACATGTCAGTGACAAAAGGATAGATGGTTCAAAGAAGGGCTTGCTACGTCGTCCCCCCCCCCCACTGCCCATCCGTCTCGATCCCCGTTCACTCAGACGGCAGGTTAAGCTGCGCACACGCGTCAGCGAGCTTGTGGGACTCCAGCGCACGCAGACGGTACCACTCCCCGAAGACGCGCAGAAGACTCACCCAGTGGTCGCGCTGCCGCTCCGTGCACGCAAGCCAGTCAAGGGTGCTGATCGGCAGCCCGTCAGCCCGCAGCACGCCGACGAGGCAGTCCAGCGCTGGCACATACGCGCAGCCCCCGCGCAGCCGACTGCGCTGACGAATTGTCATATCCAGAAGAAACATCCGCAGCTCGCGCGGCAGCGACGCCCGCACGGGGGCCAGCATTGCCCACCGCGTGCGTAGCTCCGCCTCGGCCGCGCCACTGCCCTGCACGCCGGCCTCCGTGCGGCCTTGCACACGTGCCTGCGCAGCCTGCAGTGCGTGGTAGCTGCACGCCGTGCACGGAGGCGGTAACGTAGGGTTTGCGGCTGCGGTGTCACCACTCTCCGACGCACTCGGTCGCCGCAGGGCAGCTGCGCATCGACACGCGTGGAAGGCGTGAGCCGGCGCCGGCGACGACGACGCAAGCGGCTCCTCGTTGGCCGCGTCCGTCGCGCGTGCGTTGATCGGCCCCGCGTAGGTCTGCGCCCACGCCGTCGCCTCCGCTGGGTGGCGTCGCAGGTGGTAGCGGCAGCGCGCCATCACGGGTGGCAGCACGCGGGTGGCCACGTCTGCGTTGCCGATGCTCGTGCCCAGCCGCCCAGCCGCCGCACCCTCCAGCACGCCGTCCTTGCAGAGCCGCACGTGCTCGACACGAGCAGCGAGGGTCGCCGCCGACTCCTCGCCCATGAGCACGTGCTCGAGTACGTGGGCGGTGATGGCGGCAATGCGGCGCTCGCAGGCCTGCATGGAGGGCAGGTGCGTGCTCGAGAAGCGACGCGCCACGAGGGCGGCCACGACACGGTAGTAGAGGGCCGTCATCTCCTGCAGCGGGTTCTGCGCCTCCGCGCCGCGCCGAAGCGCTTCGGCGCGCGACTCTGCCGGCGGGGCGCCTTCGTCGAGCTCGGCGTAGAGCTGCCGCAAGCGATACAGGTGGCGACGGATCACAATGCCGCCGGCCTGCGTGGACGCCTCGAGCTCGGACTCTAGACGGGGGTTGGCCTGCAGCCCCCGCAGGAGTGCTGCCACATTCGCCTTTGCCTCCCAAAACGCGAGAGGCGTTTCGACACTCCCGGCCGGCTGCTGCTGCTGCTGCGCACGGACATTGGCGACATACCACAGCGCGGCGTTGGTGTGCGGCAGGAGGGCCAGCGTGTCCGCGCCGAACTCGACGCACGCCTGCAGCGCCGCCCGCACCCCGGACTCCGTCGGCAGGGGCGTGGGGAGGGCGGGGGGGAGGAAAGAGCCGTCCGCCGTCCCGTCACTCCCGCTGCCGCTGCTGCAGCGATGGTGACGACGGGTCGCTGCTGCGCTGAAGCAGCACGCGGCGGTCAGAAAGTCGGGGATGTGGGCATTGAGCTCTGCGACCATCAGGGCCACCGGCGTGCCCGCCTCCTCCGCCTCCGGTGGCGGGGGCAGACGGAAGATAACGTGCTCGCCGACGCGTTGCTCATCCGCTGGTGGCTTCGCTGCATCGGGCTGCGCCGCCCCCAGTGCCTCGAGGGCAGCGCGGCGCACAGTGAAGACGTTAACCTGCTCCTGCCAGCGGTGCGCCTCATGCGAGAGGCGGCGCTGGTACTTGCGGTTCGCGGCCTCCTCGTTCCACGCGCGCAGCTGATGCGCCATCGTTGGCGGCACCGCGTCGAGGTCAACCAGCACCTCTAGCGCCGGCTCGACCTCACCAGTGCACGCGTGGTCGGCACACCATGCCCGCAGCATCGTGCGACGCCGCCGCAGAGCGGTCAGCAGCGTGTGGCACGACTGCGCGAAGATCGCGTCGCTGCCACGAAGGTCGACGAGCTCCAGCGCAGGCAGCCGGCCACCCGCGAGCGGCTCCACACCGGGGGCCGCCTCGTACCCGTCCGTCGGCACCGCAGCAGCCACGTCGCAACCCTCCACCACGTGCGCCGTCAGCGCAGCGCTGAGCGCCGTCACCGCGCGCGGCCCCGCACCGACGCCGCGAGCCTCCACCGCGCGGACCCAGCGCAGCATCGGCAGCACACGAAAGAGCGCAGCGAGGCCGGCGTCACCAAGGTACGACTTGGTCAAAGTGATGTGCGTAGGAAAGCACAGGTCGGGCGAGAAGCCGAGCAGCATCTTCGAAGTCACGACCGGCAAGGGCGGCATCCCGCCGTCTGCCTCGACGGCACCGTCCGTGTCTGCGTCCGCGGTGCGTGCCGGCTCATCGAGTACCGGTGCTGCCGCTGCTGCTGCTGCCGTGCCAGCCTGCGCTGCGGTGTTGTCCAAGGCGACGTCAACGCCGTGGAAGAGTCTGACGAGCTCCGTATTTGACACGCAGCCCTCCTCATCGCACGCGTATCGGTAAAGGGCGGAAGTGGATCGCATAATAACGATGCACGTGTAATGATGATGCACGTGTACGTGCGGACGTGCACACTTGGTTTTCTGGTGTGTCGTATGTGTACTGTTGTCGTGTGTGTGTGTGTGTGCCGGCTTCTGCAAAGACAGTGCTGCAACCAACGCGATTGGAACAGGAGGGAGGAAGTGAAGGGAGAGAGAGGGTAAGATGAGATGGGGAAGGAAGCTGCGAGACACTCGGCGTACGCGAGGTGCGGTGTGTGACGGGGAGAGGGAGAGAGAGGGACTTCAACCCTTCTCCCCCTCCTCCTTCTACAGACGGGAGAAGACGTGCTGCGAGCTGAGAAGTTTCACGTCCACCAGCGTCAGGTGCAAGCAGGAGAATACCAAAACACTTTCATGATGGGTATCCAATGGTGCAGGCCTCAGTACGTGTCGTCGCCGTGACGTGTGGGCTGGACAGGAGAAAACGAATAGACCAGCGGGGACAGCTGGCCTGCACCTAGACGCTCGGGCCGCGGTGCAGCGCACCCGAGACGCGGCGGTCGAGCGCCTCAATGACGTGCAGCACCTCCGTGGCGAACAGCGAGGCGTAGTCCGCAGCATCGGCGCCGTACGCGTGGCGCACCTCCGGCGACGTGGTCGCCGCCCCGACCCGCGCGCGTGCATGATCGCGGTAGAGAGAGGCCAGCAGCGCCTGCTCCGCGTCCACCGCTGCGGCGCCCTTCGCCGCGGGCTGTCTGGCGGGGTAGGCCGCGCTGCGCAGCGGGGCGGGGTAGGTCGTGCTCAAGGGGGGCGGTGGCGGAAGCGGGACGGACACGCTGGCGACACCCGCGAAGCGACGCGGCGGGTGCCCTACATCGGAGCCGCCACCCCCCGTCGTAGCGTACGCGATGCCATCCCGTGGATACCACGTGTTCGCACCATTGCGCGCCACTGCCGCACAATCGCGTTCGTGTTTCGCACTCTCGGAGAACGCCGAAGATGAGCACGTGGACGTGGCGGGGGAGGACACCGACTGCGGCCGCGTCTCGGCGGCGCCGTCCGTCTGCCCAGTTGATGCCGCTGCTGCTGTGGTTGCAGCCCAGAGTGCCGGTACCGAGCTCGTCTTTCCTCTCATCTTCGGTCCATGCAGTGCGTCCCGGTGGTGTGGGGGCGCGGGAGAGTTGACCAGCGCGGCGGCCGTCACGGGTACCGAGGGTGCCGCAGAGGAGCGGTGCAGCCACACCGAGGACGAGCGACTTGTCGCTGTTGGCGCCGGTGCTGCAGTGGCGAGGACGGAGGCAACGGGCGAGCGCGGCGGTGTCGTGACCGCCCCGCTGGTTGACGCGCGCGCTGGCTTGAAGGGCGGCGGCGACTCTGGTAAGCTCGATTGGCCCTCATCGGCAACGGCAGCCGTAGCCGCAGTTGTTTGTGTGGTGCTTGGTGGTGGAGGAAGGGGCGTCCGGGGGATGCTGTCGTGATCGAGGTGTGCTGGCGCGGCTGTCGTAGTTGGCGTTGCAGCTGTCGTCCACCGTGTCTCAACCCACGTCTTCAATGCGCGGTACTGCTGCTCCAGCTGCTGGTAGCGCACCTCTGCGCTAGCGGCCGCGGACTCTGCCGCCTGGGCGACGCGCTCCGTGTCGGTGACGTCTCCGCCATCGTGGGCGGTGTGACCGGCACTGCCGTGTGTGTGAGACGGAGCGGGCCGCTGCTGTGCCTCGAGGTGGTGCACGTCCTTGTGGAGCTCCGCTTGCCGCACGCGGAGCAGCTGCACCGAGTGCTGGACGAGAGCCCAGTCGTCCAGGCAGTTCAGCGTCTGCGCCAGCGCACCACGCCGGCGGGCGTCATCCTGCCTGCACTCAAGCAGCGCCGCCTCCGCCTGTTCCGCGCGTCGCTGCACCGCTGACATGCGCCCCCGCACATCGGCCGACTCGCTCTCCCTCGCTGCACCACTGCGCTGGGCCGCCTCGAGCTCATGTTGCAGTGCCGTACACCGCCGATGCAAGTGGGCGCGCTCGGCGGTCCACCGGCGCCGCTCCAGCCGCACGGTGCTCAGCATCGCCGCAACATGCTTCAAGGCAAGCAGCACCGGCGTCACGGCTGTGCGTACGGCAGCAGCGGCCTCCTCGTCCTCCGCCGCGCCGCCGTCCTTTGCACTCGACGACGCGTGCGCTGTGCTCCCGAGCTGGCTCTGCACAAGCGCCTGCCACGGCGGGGAGGGACGCCGCTCATGCAGAGCGGTCCCCATCGCGTTCGCGGTCGACGTGCCCGAGTCGTCCGGCGACGGTGGCACCGCGGTGGTGGTGGTGGGGGCCCACGCGTTGCCGAAGAGAGCAACATCGGCGTCATGCAGCGCGCCTTCAGCTCGCAGACGGGCAGCCTCGCCGCTGCCACCACCACGTGACGCACCACGCCGCTGCACGAGCGCGTCCTCTGCTGGCGTGTGGGACGGTGCGGCGGCGTCGGCGTTGGCGTTGACGTTGGCTTGGGACAGCACGACGTGGGGGGCTGCTGCGGTACTTGAGTGCGCCGCGGGTCTCGCCGCCGCCGTGATGGACGGCACCGCGAGATCGCCCTCTCCCGCTACTGCCGCTGCCGCCGCCGCCCCTTCTTCCGCCTCGTCCAGCGCGAGGCTCTGCTGGTAGTCGTACGCGACGCCGCTGAGCAGCCCGGCAAGTTTCTGGAGGGCTGCGTGCAGCGAGGCCAGCAGCCGGTGGCGCGCCGCACCCGCTACACTGCTGTCCGTCTCCTGCGCTCGCAACCGCTCCTGCAGCAGACGCAGCTGCTCCTCGACGTGGCTGCGCTGCTGCGTGACCAGCTCGGTCCCGTGGCGCGCTTTCGTGACGTCCGCCTCGAGTTGAGCGGCGTGTGCTTCGTGCTTGCGTAGCGTCGCGCCCAACTCCGCCACCCGGTCCCACGCCTCCTGCAACTGGGCCGCAAGTTCATCGCGCTCTGCGGTGAGACAAACAACAGCGAGCTTCGCGTCGGCGGCCTCGCGGCGGTGCTCGTCCAGCCGCGACTGCCGCGCCACCATCCGCTCCTGCGTCTCCTGGAGTTCGCGTCGCAGCGCCAGTCTCTCGGTCTCCAGTGCCTGACAGCGCTGCCGCAGTTCCGCGCATGTCTCGTCTGTGGTGCGGGCCTGCTGCCGCACCTGCAGGAGACTTCGGGTGGCGTGGTACAGCTCGCTCTTGAGGTCCGCGATCACCTGCACCTCCTCCTCCGCTCCCTGGGCGGGGCTGGTGGTGGGGCTGGTGATCGTGGTGGTGGTGAGGCTTGTGCCACCGCGCTGCTCCGATGCTGTTGTGGCGGCATGGTGGTGGCTTGGCACAGCCGGCGGCTCGGGGAGCGGGTGCGTCGCCGTGGTATCCGGGGAGAGGAGGGGCACGGGACGCTGCTGCGCCGGCCAGACCTCGCGCAGGGGCGGCGGCTGATGCGGTGGTGCGACGGTGACCTCCATCGCGCCGCTGCCGGCCGTGGCTGACCCGCCACCGTCACTCATGGTGAGACACTAACGCAAGGAAGGGGGGCGGGGTGGAGGGGGGGGGGAGCGTCTGCTGACGTGGGTGGAGGCGTTGGTGCCCGTTCTCCTCTTTTGTTTTTGTTCTCTTGTTGTATGGACCAGTTCTATGGAGGCTCGCCTGTTGGGGGGGGGGACGGGGCGAGGGAGGGGGGGGGCACTGTGACGTTGGCGTGTGCGGGCGTGTGTCCCACAGGAACGACTTCGAAAGGGTACGTGCACCTGTTGCGTGCACAAGAGTCGCTAAAAGGCGATGAAGAAGAGAGTTGTGAGGGGGAGGCGGTGGGGGGGGGGGGGGAGGGATGAGAGCGTGGCTGGTGCTGTGGGACGCATACGCGTGCAAGGCTCGCCTTGTACAGCTGCGCATTGAGGACTGCCACATGATACATCCATGCATGGGCCGTGCATGAGCACATCATGCGCGTAACACTTCCATGGAAGACGCCATCGTAGCGAAATAAACCCAGGCGGAGGCTTCTTCTACCCCCCCCCCCCCACGCTGGCCAACCACACACACACAACACAACATCGAATCTGCGTCACGTGCGCGTGTAGCCGATGACGGCACAGAGGGAGGGGAGGGACAGAGGGGAAGAGGGGGGAGGGCGGTGAAGGATTGGCTAGAGACTAGCTTGATGTGGCGGTGCGCGCCATCGGTTGCACGGCGGTGGCGGCACGTCAACAGTGCACAGCCACCGCTCATTCAACGTTGCACACAAACACACCGACTTTAATGAGCACAACAAGAGAAGACGTCACCGGGGGGCGGAAAGGCAGTTCGGCACGTCGGGGGGTTCACCTGCCCGCCTGCCCCCCCTCCCCGCCCTTCACACACCTCCACAACACACACCGGGTGTGTGCACACCCCCACCATCACGCAGACACCGCGCACTACACCTGCTCCAGTTCATTCAGTATAACGAATACCCGGCCAAGGCGCTCGTTGGCCGTGCGGACGGCGTCGCCACCACGGCGGTGCACGATGGCGTCAAGGATGGTCTGATGCCACTGCGCCAACCTACCCTCCGTGCTCTTGGCACCGCCCTCCAGCAGCGTCAGCTTGCCCGACAGCGCGCGGCATCGCTGCTGCACCACCGTCTCCCGTTGCCGGATGGCCTCCGTGACGCTCTCCACGCGCTGGGCAAGGGCCACCGTTGCCGCGTTCACCTCCGCCGGCGGCGCACCGCACAGCCAGCTGCGGTGACACACTGGCACGGTGTTGAGGAGGTCCGTGAGGGCGGTCGACGGCTTGGAGAGCGGCAACGTGCCGTCTGCGCCGCCGCACAGCGGCTGGGACTGCAGCGTACCGCACCGCGCGTACAGCGCCGCCCGCAGCAGCGAGGCGAGGCTGACGGAGAGGATGCTGCGTCGTGCACACGGCGCGTCCATCGCGCGCAGCTCCGGCACGAGGAGCAGCTCTGAGTTGCCTAGGGCCACACTCGCATCCCGCGTGTCGTACGGCAGCCGCAGCGCCACGGGCGCCGGCACAGCCGCGTCCGTGCTGAGCAGCGGAAGGTCAGCCTCCTGCTGCGCACCGTCGCGTGCCTCGCTGCCCACGGGCTGCCAGCAGACCCACCCCTGGCGTTGCCGGTGCCACAGCGGGAAGGCGATGACGTATGTCTTGCGGCCCGACACGCCGGTGCGCAGGACGCAGATGTTCCCCACCATGGCGAACCCCACGCCATGCGTCGTGGACGGCACGGCGGGCGAGAGCGACGGCCGCAGCACCAGCGGCCCGCTGAGCTGCAGCGTGAAAGAAATGTTTGCCGCCTCGACGGCGTGCGCGTGGGCGGTGCGGTGCCGCGCCAGCAGGTCCGGCTCGCTCACCCACGCCCCCTTCACGAGGCCGTTCGCCGTACAGAAAAAGATGGCGTACGTGCCGGCGTCCGCGTCGATGCGGCAGCCGCCGACCGCGATGGCCTCGTCGGAGCCGTCCGTGCCGCGTATCACGTGGTGCACCTCCAGGCTGAGCTGCGAGGCTGCGGCGGCGTCTAGACGCGCCGCCTCCTCGGCAAGGGTGCGCAGGCGGCCGTCGTCTGTGACCTCCGCCGTGGCCACCACCGGCAGCGCGGCGTCGCTGAAGTGCACCGCGTACACGTCACCGCTGCTGCTGAGGACGAGCAGCATCACCGGTGTGCTTTCCGTCGCCGGGAGCGCGAAGATGTCGACGAGGTCGAGCTGCGAGGTGGGCAGCTGGTCCACCGGGCGTGGGCTGGACGGCGCAGAGGGGGCGCGCACACTGCCCGACGGGCTCTTCGACAACGGGTTGACCCTTTCGGGACTGCTGTTGACTGGCGGCGTCGGCGTCGCTTTGGCGGCCGGGAACATTGACGGCGACCGCGACGAGACCAGCGCGGGGGTGCCCCTGCGCACTGGCGTGCAGTTGCCGCTGCTGCTATCCCCCGCCCTCACCGCCCTGCCCCCTTCTGCCGACGGCGTAGTCGACGCGGTGGATGCAGCCTGATGCCTCGCCTGTGCCTCCGCGTCTGCGAGACAGCGGTGGATGACGGGGCGCAGGGCGATGCGGCGGTGCAGCGGGAGCACGACACCGTGCACGGAGCGCGTCGTGTCGTACATGCTGAGATCGCCCGAGGCGAAGAGGACGATGAGCGTGTGCAGCGAGGTCGGGTGCCAGCACACGCTGCGCACCACCTCCGGCATCTCCAGCTCGCACACCACAGCCGGATCGACCGTGATGTCGATGATGTAGTGGCGGCTGCGTGTGTTGCTGATGACCGCGATCTTGCTCCCGTCGCGCGAGGCGTGCAGGGAGTGACGGAAGCCAGGTTCGGTGGCCCCCACGCCTGCCGAGCTTGCCTGGTCGGCGCTGGCGTTGCCGCTGCTATTGGCCTCGTCGTAGCGCTGCAGCTCTGCTGCACTGCAGGTGAGGTCGGAGTGCGGGTGGAAGCGCGTGTGGCGGCTCAGCAGCAGCGGTGCCAGCTGCTCTTCACAGGGGAAGGAGCTGGCGAAGAGGGAGATGCTGTCTGTGAAATCGCGGGTGACAGCTAGAAAGGAGTCATTGCCGATGTGCACGGCACCGTTCGACCGCATCGTGTTCAGAGGGCAGGGGGGGGGAAGGTGGGAAAGCGGGAGGTTAACTGTATGTGTATGGATTCGACGGAGCGATAGGGAGAAGCCTGAGCACTTATTTTGGTGTTTCGTCGATGAGGCTGAGAGCGGACACACACAGACGCAGACCGACAGACGCTAGGGGAATGGGGAGTGGTGAATGAGGAAGGGATGACCAAACAGCTGTTTTTGTGCTCGGGCTGTGAACCTCCAGAGCACGCATGTGTTTTGTGACAGGAGGCCGTGGCGTTACCGTGACGAAAAGAGAGAGAAAGAGAGAGCAGAGATACAGAGAAGGAGTCGACAAACAAGCGTCGCACACAAAGAGGTACGGCGCGCACTGCTCGAAGCTCCGGCAAGATGCCAAAAGGCAAGATGACGTCGTTCCAGAGTACGTGGTGTCCTTTGTCTCAGCGCTGCCCCGGCTATCCCCCGGGGCGGCGATATCGGAGGGTGCGCACATGGGACGAAAGGCATGGAAGGCGGCGCGCGGCGCATAGCGTTCGGCGAGGTGTGTGACTGCTACCGGCACATCACCTCCCTTTCCCCCCCCCCTCTCTACACACCACTTCATCTCGTCGTGATGCGCTAGCGCAGCATGAAGGCTGCACCAAGACATCGATGAGGGTGAAGGCGTCGCTGGAGGGGCAGGCTCGCGGTTAGTGCCCTTGTGCCTTCTTTGTCTGTCTGGGTGTCTGTGTGTCAGTGTCGCTGTTTGTTCTTTCCTCCCGGAGGGGTGTGTGTGTGTCTGAGCAAGCATCAGGAAGGAGGGGGTGGGGGCTTGCAAGTTGGGCGTTCGATGAGGAGACGCAGGAGCATCAAACCGGCAGGGCGGCGTGCCCGGCGTGCGCGCTGTGTGATGGGACCCTCTTCTGCGCTGCGTGTGGACTACGTCCATACACAAGCATGGAGACGCAACAGATAGATTTACGGAGGCACACACACACACACGCACACGCAGTAACACGTCGCCACTACTTGAAAGGGACGAGAACGAGCTAACATGCTAATGTGCGGGCAAGCGAACAGGGAAACCCACGCGCGTACACAGGTAACAGGAGAGAACGAGGGGGAGGGAGGGAGGGAGGGAAGCGATCACGCAAGCGACATGAAAGAAACCGTTGCATACATCAAAAGAAAGCGTTGTACATCCGTGTGAGCGTGTTTGAGGGTGCGCCTTGCCGGCACACGTGCCACCGGGTGGATAAAAAGGGGGAAGGGGGAGCCGGGGAGGCGGAGCGCAAGAAGGACACACACATCAGTACACACCTGCACACACACACACACACACACACACACACAAAGACACACAGACAGACACACAGCCACAGCTACGCACACACACGCAGACATGCTCGCACGCAAGGTTGCGGAGCCCACAGGAAGAAAGAGGGTACCTTACATAGTAGTACACAGAGGGGTGGGGTGGGGGGGGTGAGGTCTAACTAAGGAGCAGGTCGTGAGAGGGCTCGACAAAGACGCACTGCAAGACGAAGGCAGCGTGCTTAGTGCATCGTGTCACCAGACGGGATGTTGTACACGGAGAGCTTGATGTGCCCGTCGCGGGAGGCGGGGCGCGCGGGCACAAAGGCAGCTGGGCAGTCGTGGCGCATGTGCAGCGGCGGCACCTGGTACGCGTCGGACGCCGTCGTCTGGAAGTCGCGGTTCTCGGGCAGGGCCGCGGTCTGCGTGTTGCGAGCAGCGCTGCGGGTCATGGGCACATCCTTGGGAGGGTACTCGGCCGTGTAGTTGCTGATGCCGTCGAAGGGCACGCTACCCTGCGCCGTGTCGTCCGCCTTGCAGCTCTTGGGCGGCTTGGGCAGCGCGCCCTGACGGGCCAAGTCGCGCACCGGCTCCTCCATCGAGCCCTTCGTCGTCGAGTAGGTCCCCGGCAGCTTCGGCAGCGGGTCCTGCTTGCGCTTCGCGCGGTTGTAGTCCGGCATCCACCCGGGGAAGTCGGCGCGGTTTGTCGTCGTGCCCTCGAAGGGCAGCGGTGCGGCGGCGGCCTCGCGCGGCTTGTACGACTCGGCCGGGCGCAGGTCCTTGCCCCTCAGCAGGTCAGCCGCCTCCTGGTTCGTCGTTTTGAAGTGGCCCGGCTCCGCCTTGGCCGGGAAGACGGTCTGGCGGGCCTTGCGCGGGCGCTCGCGCTCCGCGTTCTTGCCCACGTACTCGTCGCGGTACGTCGTCTCGCCAGCAAAGGGCACGCGCATGCCCGGGCACTGGTGCTTGCCGCACTCGCAGATGCGGCAGACGCACGTGCGGCCATCGCCGAAGTCGAGGCTGGCAACAGAGTGGAGCTGGGTCATGGCTGCTGATGGTGGGTGTCGGTACTTGTGTTTGTGTAGGGGGGGGGGGGGGAGGGATGTGGAAAAGGGGGAGAGGTGTTCTAAGAGAGGAGGACTATGTACAGGCGTGTACGAGGCAGGCCCCAGCGCACGGACACACACACACACGTATGGCGTACGGGGAAAGCGGTCGAGAGGAGAGGGGGAGAGAAGAAGGAAGTCGACGGCGAAGAAGGCGAATACGAAAAAAAAAAAAACAGAAACAAGCCTTTATGTGTGCGGGTGGGGAGGCAGGGTGCGTGTGTACAGCGGCGTAGAGCTGCAGCGGGTGCGAGAGGGGGGGGGAGGGGAGAGAGGAGAGGGAGGTGTGCACGTGTGCGTGTGGGTGGAGGAAGGAAGAACATCAACATCGTCCATGGCGATGGGCGGGGGCGGGGACGACGACTCTCAACCGGAGACGAAGTACTTCGCCACGGCTGCCGTCCTTGTGTGCAGCACCGGTTGGTGCGGCAGGTGGAGAGGGTAGGGGAGGGCGACAGACGCCTTCAACGACCTCGAAGGGAGTGGCAGCGTAGAGCCAGATTACACGAGACGACGCCCTCGGCGCGTGTGCGTGGGCCTAAGCGAGGCTCCCTCCGCCAAATCGCGTGACTCTCGCTTGCTTGACTGCTCGATGCTTTGCACAGACCTGTGGCGCGGCCAGACAGACAGATGAGTGCCGATGGGAAGGGGAAGGGGAATGGGAGGGGGACGTGGCAGTGGGATGGCGCAGACATCATAGCATTGGTGAGGAAGGGTACACATTGCCTCTGGGGGGGGGGGGAGAGAGGGCGGGGAGGGCGGAGCATGCCCTATGTACTGTACATGGAACAACGGACTGGGAAGAGTCGTGCTGCACCGGGATTGAAACCGGCTGGGGTGAGGTGAGGTGAGGGGGGGGGGAGGGGGGGAGCTCGTGCGTGTGCAAGCTCTACTGGGCTTCTTACACGTGGGGTCGCGGCGCCTGCATGCGCACGAGGCGGTGGGCCAGCGCCGGCAGCGTCATCTCCTCGGGCCCCGTCGTCTCGGGCACGTGCGGCACGCGCGGTGCCGTCATCGCCCCGCCGTGGAGGTCCAGGTGCCGCCGCACCGTGCCCTTCGTGGACAGCGTGGACAGGTGCGCGTTGCCTGTCGCCGCGATCGGGCCGTTGGAGGACCCATGGCTGAAGATGGACTCCACGTCATCCGCGTCCGCCCAGGGTGGCGTCGGCGGAGCGCGCGGGTCGATCACCATTACCCTATCCGCTGCAGGAGCCGCTGCAGCCGCGGCGCCGTGCTCCGCGGCGATGTCGTGCAGCGTCTCTTGGCGCGCCTGGAGGTCGCTCTCCGTGCGGCGGGGCCCGGGCTCGCTGCAGTAGTACGTCGCCTCCGCCTGCGCCACGGCCGCGTCGTGCTCCTGCGGGCCGTTGTGGGTGCTGTAGCTGCCCATCCACGGCGGGATGGTGCCATGCAAGTCCGGTCGTGCGGGGACGATGCGGTGACGATCGACGCCGGCGCTGTACACCGCGCCGTTGCGACCGGCCGTGGGCAGCTTGCCGTGGCGGCCGCTTTGCTGCGGCACGGTGCCGCCGAGCATGCCCACGCCGTACGCCGCCTCTGGCGCGGGGCGTGGCTTGGCGAGCCGGCAGAGGCGTATGTGCCGTGCCCGCCGCGCCGCGAGCTCTGTGGCGGTGATGTAGCAGTCGGAGGACTTGGTGGCTACGCGGTGCCGCGCCCGCTCATCGCGCTGGCGGCGGCGCTCGAGGGCAGCGTCCTCCTCCGCCTGCACTCGCGCCACCTCCGCCGCCTGTGCCCGCTCGTAGGCGCGGAATTCTTCCTCACGCTGCCGCTGTGCTGCCTGCTCGGCGGGCCAGTTGCGCCGCTCGATGATGCTCCGCACGCGGGCGGTGTCCTCGTGGTGGATGGCGTCAGCGTAGTTGTTGTATTGGTTGGCGGTGTAGAACGCCACGCGGGGACCGCCGTAGCCCATGGCGCCGACACAGAGGGGCTGCGCGGGAGGGGGGGAGGGTGGAGGCAAGGGGAGGGGTGGGGGGCAGTGGGCAGGCTTAGGTGCGTGTGTGTGTGCGTCTTGAAGAGAGTAAGGGGGGCCTCAAGAGAGGAGGGAGGGGGGGGGCAGCGGAGACGGAGACGGAGGCTGTCACCGACGCTGTTAGCCAGGGGCCACACAGTGAAGGCAGGAAGGGGAGTGGGAAAGGGGGCGGAGAAGAGTGGCGGCGAGGGATTCTTTTTTTTCTTTTCTTTCATGCTACTGGCGTCGTTGGGCACGGCGTACGCTTGGGGAGACGACGCCGTGCATGCTGAGGAGGACGGCACGGGCTGGGGTGAGGGTTCTCCGAATTTCGAACGACGTCTGCACCCGCGATACCTGAAGCCGAGCCTCCACCTCCGGGGGGGCTACCCCACAAGCTCGTTGCAATGGGATTGCAGATTGGTGTTGGTGTCACGCCACGAGTGCGAGCACGCCTCGCCCCGCATCCATCTCAGACAGGTGGCCCAACACTGACCATGCCTGCTACATCACACACACACACGCACACGCACACGCGACTTTCGCTTTTTCCCATTCGACGTTGAGCGATGCTACGAGGATGAAGAGGGCGCCACGGCCGGTGTGCCGTAGAATGCGTCCAGAGCGCGGCGCAGCTCAGGCGCCGTGGGCTGACGCGGCTGGGCGAGCCCAATCACCTCCGTCGCGGTCACCCCGTGCAGCCACTTGTTCGTCGCCGTGCAGAAATATCCGTAGTCGTCCTCGATGAAGACGCCATCGAAGCACACCCAGGCGGACGCGCTCGAGCTGCGGGCGTCCCCGGCGGCGTCGGCCAGCGCAGTGGGCCAGCTGTACGGCACCTGGTAGCCCTGGCCGAGCACCGCCGCCCGCTCCTGCACCACCTGTGCCACATCTGCGGCTGCACCCCCTGCGAAGAGGCGCTTCTCGATGCGCATCTTGATGTCCCACCAGAGCGGGAGCACGAGGATGTAGTCCACGGCCGCGCCGTCCCTCACGCGCATGTCGCGTACGAGCTTTTGGAAGAGCAGCTCACACAGATCCTCGTCGTACGGCACGTCGAGCGTGAGCAGAAGCGGCCGGCCCTCGGGGTTGATGGCGGGGTCGGAGTGCAGGCGCTGCGGGTCGACGGCCACGGCGCTGCCCACGCTGCCAAAGAAGCGGTCCACATCGTAGAAGGCAGAGCAGAAGTGGTTTGGCACCTCCTCCAGCGTCGCGCCAGCCGCCGTGGCTGCCGGAAGGCCGCCGCGGAACGTGCCGGCCCGCGGCACCCCCATGTACGCGTTGATCGGCGAGGCGCACAGGTCCATAACATGATAGCCGGCGGCGTGCAGGTGCTGCTTCAGCCGCGTGTCGGCGCAGAGCTGTAGGCTGCCCGTGGCGAGCCCACCCTCGTAGCGCAAGATCACCGTCGCGGCACGCAGCTCGAAGCGTCGCTGCGCGCTGCTGTCGGCCTCAGCGCCGTCATATGCCCCCTCCCCCGCGGCACCGGCAAACGCCTTGTAGCACAGCTGCAGCCTTTCCGTGGCCCCCCACGGCAGCGACACGGGTGGGCAGTCGCGGCACTGCTCCCGGCGCCAGTGCCGCGGCCACACCACCGACACCTCTGCCACGGGGCCAGCAATGCGCGCCTGCGCGGGGGTGCGCTGTGGGTCGTCGGCCTCCACACGGCGAATGCGCGGCTGCAGCGCCTGCGACGGCGTCACGCCGCGCATGCCGGCCGCCACGGCAGCCGAGGCGGCGGCGCAGCGCTGGGGGAGGCGGAAGTCCGCCACGAGCTGCGTGAGGGCCGCCACGACGGTGCTGTCGTCGGCGCCGTTGGATTTGAGGGAGAGGTCGCGTACGAGCTGCTCGTCGTACGTCCGCAGCGCCGCGGTCGAGTCGCTGCTGCTGCCACTGCCGCTAGTGCTGCTGCTGCTCGCGATGCCCCTGTTCACCATCGCCCGACGCAGCTGCGTAGCGGAGGGAAAGAAGAATATGTCCGCTTCATGGAGGGGCGCGGACGCTGAGGTGGACGCACTCAGGGGGTGGTCCCCGTCTGGCGCGGGCAGGTGCACCCGCGCGACCTGCGAGAGAACCCACTTGCCCAGGGCCTCCTGAGCGTGCCGCCAGAGCTTGCGCGGCTCCCGCCACTGCACCACGCCGCCGCCCGCCGCCGCCGCCACCGCCACCGCCTCCAGCGCCTGCAGAAACGCGCGTCGAATACCTGTCCACTGCTGAACAATGAGCACCTCGCGATGGAAGGCGAGGGCGGGGTGGTGTGGGTCTGCCGCGTCACCGTCGCGGTCGCGCTTCATGGCCGGCATGGCTGGAGCTGAAGAGTGACAAGGAGCAGTCGTAGACAACAACACCTCTATCTTTGGTTGATGAAACCACGCGAGAGACCTCAGCGGGTGAAAGGGGGAGGGGAGGAAGGGGGGGGGAAGGGGATGAAGGAGACGAGGAGGCGCATTCGTATGGAGCGGGGCGTAGGGTGCGGCACGGAGGAAAAAAAAATCTCGAGGAGGGTGGCCGTGGCTGCGCGCGCTCGTGCGCTCCCAGCCTCGATGGGCATGCAAGCTCGACTCACGGTGTCCGGAGCGTCACGTCGGTCGCGTTCACAAAGGGGGGAGGGGAGTCGGGTTTTTTGTTGTGCTGTACGCGCCCCGTCTTCTCTCTTCTTATCTCCTTGGTTGCATGTGCGGTAGGGAAGGCAGGCCTTGCGAGGCCGTGAGCGCAACTTCCAATGTCCTCGTTGCCCTCACTTGCAGCGCACACACAGGCACAAGGAACAGAAAAGCGGTGCCTGTTGTGGAGTCGCTGCAAGGGAGATGAAGGAGAAGACGGAGGGGGAGGGGGGGCCATGAGGGCTGATGGGACGCCACGGGATGCGAACACGAAGAGGTGAAGCGTGGCCAACACGTACACCGGCGCGCGTCAGCTGCGGGTCGCCTGCGCGGCGGCGTGTAGGACGTCCCAGAGGTTTGTGAAGATGGAGCCGACGCTGTCGGCAATCACGTTCTGCAGGTACTGGGTCGCTTCGGCGTTGGTGAGGTCGAGCCGCAGCTTCCCCTGGACCTTGAGCAGGTTGACGCGGGGGTCGCCGCCCTCCCCCGTGATCTGCGGAATGCCCTCCGCGTGGGCACCGAGCAGCAGCAAGTGAAGCAGCAGCGGCGCGTGTTTGCGCAGTGTGTTGTAGGCGCTGCAGCAGAACAGCTTAAATTCCGTGAAGCCGGTGCTCTGCGGCCCACCGAGAACCTCCACCATCTCGCGGTTGATCTTCATTGGCGGCGGGAACGGCTTCGGGTCGTTACCCAGGACGTACCCGAAGTCAATGTGCAGCAGGCGGCCGTCCTGCGTGAGCAAGATGTTCTCGAGGTGGCGGTCGCCAATGCCAAGCACGAAGGTGATGACGCAGTAGCCGGCGAAGCTGCGGGTGTAGCGGTCCATGGCCTGCCGCAGCAGCTCCGCTGTGGGGTTGTACACACGCAGGTACTTGAGCACGTCGCGCTGCACGCTCAGAAACGTCGTCACGTGCGGCACGATCTCCACGAGCCCCTCTTGCGGCCCCGTGGCGATGACGCGGTACGGGGTGAGGTAGAGCTGCAGACCATCCTGCTGCAGCAGGTCGTCCATGAGTCCAATGAGCTGAGAAATGAGCTGATCTTGCCGCACATCGTCGTCGGACTTGTACATCATCGTCAGCGGCACCGTCTCGTCCGCCTCCAGCACACCGAGGAAGCCGCCAATCTCCTCCTCTGCTGGTGCCGCCGCCCGAGACGTTGACGCGGCCGCCGCGGATGCCGCGGAGCTTGCGCCGCCCGCGCCGCGGTGCGACTCTGCCGGTTGCATGGAGAGCGGGGTGAACAGGCACGGCGATACAGCCGCCATCTGGCCCAGCGCAGCCGGCGCCGTCGTCGTCGCGGGCTTCATGGCGTTGAACGTCAGCCGCATCGGCAGCTTCGCGCTCTTGAAGATGTACAGCGAGTTGGACTGCAGCCCGGTGATGGGGATGCCCGGGTGCGTGGAGAGCGTGGCGACGCCGTAGCGGTCCAGCACGTCCACAACGGGCGTGCGGCGGCCCTGGTGGTGCGGGAGGGCGGCAGCGGTTTGCTGACCCCTCGCGGCGGGTGGGGACGGTAACGAAGGCAGGGACGCGTGTGACTGCTCCGTACTCGCGTCCCCCATCACCACCTCCCCCTCCCCTGTGACGAGTGCCCCGGCTGTGGCTGCTGGAAGGTCGTGGTCGCTGCTGTCCTCTGTGTGCGCAGAGCCCACGGAGGGCTCCTCCCGCTCTGTCGCTGCAGCCGCAGCCCCCGTGGCGCCGCTGCTGCTGCTCGTGAAGCTGCTACTATCCGTGAGCCGCCCCGCGGCCCCTTGACGACGCGGCGCGGTGGAGAAAAACGCGTGCAGGCCGCACGCCTGCTTCGCAATGAGCTTGTTGCCCAGCGCCGTCTTGGACAGTCGGTCGAGCGTGCTCTGCTGCACCTGCCGACTGAGCTGCTGCAGCACGCGGTGCAGGGCGTGCTGACGCCGCAGGCGCAGGACGAAGTGGGGGCAGTGCTGTGCCACCCGCTCGGCCAGGCGCCGCATCAGGGGCTCGAAGAGGACCACAGGTGCGCCACTGCGGGCACCGGCCTCACCACCACGGGCTGCACGACCCCCGCGGCCACTCCTACCACTACCATCGCCGACGAGGCCCGCCTTCGCCGCTGCGGCAGCGTTGCGTCGCTGCTCCAACGCCACCTCGACAGAGAGCAGCGTGTAGATGGTGCTGCACAGCTCCCAGCAGCCCACAGCCCGCTCCAGCAAGAACTCCGTCAGCTCCGCCTCCTCCGAGTCGTAGCGCACCGCCTGCACAAGCTGGAAGGCCAGCTGGCACACCCGCGCGTCGCTCTCGCGGCGGAGAAGGCGCACAGCGTACTGCCGCACCGGGGCGACGTGGTCAAAGTAGAAACTCAGGCAGGCCAGCACATCCGCGAAGGACGGCGCGGCCCACTGGTGAAGGAGTGCGCAGGCGGCGCGGCGCTCGCTGGAGTGTGTGTTGGCCCAGTCCACGCTGCGCATAAATGGCAGGAAGTACTTCCCGTCGCGGCAGACGAAGCGGCGGTACTTCCACAGCAGCCGCGTCTCCTCTAGCCGCCCGCCTCCGACGCCGCCGCCGCCGGCCCCCGTCACGGCACCGGGCCCGCTGTCTAGCTGGATGGGCGGACGACGCACGAGGCTCGCGAGCTGGTGGCGCTCCCGCGGCCCTGGCGGGACGCTGCTGTCCGACATGAAGTACTGCGACTTGGCGGTGATGGCCGCCTTGGCCTCGCACAGGTTGTGCTCCTTGAAGTACGCGTAGTGGTCGGGAAAGGGGAGCTGCGTGAATTCGCAGGGGTTCGCTGGTGCCCCTGCACCGGTCGCTGCGGTGCTGCTGCTGTCGCTGCTGCTGATACCGGGCTCCTGGCTGGGCCGTACAAGCCGCGGGACTTCATTCACCACACGTGCCACGGCCGGCTCAAAGAACACCGCTGTTGTGGCGCCCGGCAGGTACACGAGAAGCACGGCAAGAGGGGCATCGGGTGAGCCGTCGCCGTCGCCGTGGCGCACCGCGGCTGCAGCGCCGCGGGCCTCGGTCAGTTCCAGCTGGTGCACCGAGAGCGCGTCCAGCCACGGGATGTACGGCATCATGCCCCGGTGATAGTCTGCCAGCAGCTGCGCCGCGGGCGTCAAGCCAGCCAGCTGTAGCTGCGGTTGTGGCGCCTCCAACGACGCCGCACGAGGCCGCGTGAGGACGAGCGACTGCTGCCCCACGCACAGCTCGCCAGGGACGGAGTAGACGTGGAAGGACGTCTCGGCAACGCGCACGTCGCCGTGCCAGAGGTGGAGCACACAGCACGCGTCGAGAGGCACATCGCACAGCTCCAGCGGGAAGATGAGCCATTCTTCCGTGAAGGTGTAGGTCAGCTCCACCTCTTCTAGTGACTCTGGCAGCGGGACCGTGGCGGTCGCGTACACCGCCGCAGACTCCACCACGGGGCTCAGCGGCTCCTCCATGTAGACGAGCTGCGCCGTGACCTGAACGGGGTAGTGGACCGCCGACGGGGCGAGCGGCGCGATCAGCGAGCTGCGCAGGCGGAGGGTGCAGAGGCGGAGGCGATAGAGGTACTCAGCCGCGGCGTGGTCCTGCGCTGTGCGGAAGGGTGGGTCGTAGGCGACCCAGTGCAGGTTGTCCCCCTGGCGCGGCGCCTGTAGGATGCCTGCGATGAGCGCGACGCTTGTGGACGTCATCTTGCCATGCTCTTGTCCAGTGAGGCGTGGTGGATAGAGGAGTGAGAAGCAAGAGGGGGCGGGAAGGGAAGGCACGGCAGTGCGTCGTGATGTGTCTATGCGGTGTGGAGCTGAGTAGGAGTAAAGGTGGAGGGGGGAGGGGGGCGGACTGCTGATGCCTGTAGAGCTGCAGTGCTGGTGAGCGAGTGTAGTGCAAAAGAAGACGGGCAGAGGGCTGACGTACGTGGCACAGAAGGCATGACGGGCCCAAGGCTGACGGCAACCGCTGGTTCCGCGGAGAATGTGTCGGAGTGAAGGAGAGGGGAGGGGGGGGCTGAAGGAGAGCCCCGAGAGAGCTCTCCGCTCGCATGGCAGACGTGAAAGGCCGCTTTTTTTTTCCTTCGTACTGGTGGCGCCGTAGTGCGAGACGGCGAAGGGATGCCACAAACTTGAGGTCGACATCAAGGAGAGGAGATTGAAAGGAGGGGGGGAGACGACGCACACACCGTCACATACAGAGCAACACACGCACACACACACACACACACACACAGACACTCACACGCTTTTGAACGGCTTGCCGCTTTTGTCAGTACCCTGCCTCCTGCACAAGCGACTTGTACGTGGCCGCCACGGCGCTGCGCTGCTCCCGCGCCGGCTGCATCACGCCGCGCTGCCCGTCTTCGCCAGCAGCCGTACGGGCCGCAGGTGGCGTGATCTCGAGCATGCCGTACAGCTCGTTGCGCGCCGCTCGAGTGCGGGCTGCGTCGCTGCCGTCCCACTGCACCCGCGTGAGCTGCTCCATGGCACGGCGGCAGCCCTCCACCGGCAGCCCAGCAGGGGCGGTGGAGCCCGACGTGAGAACAAGGAGGGACGTGTAGAGGTCCGTGGCCACCTTCGCGCGCACCTTGGGGTAGCGGCTCGCGATCATGGTCAGCGCCAGCGTCCACGCCCCACGCCGCACGTCCGCGTCGGGGCTGCGGCACATGCTCGCCAGCAGCGGCACCATGGCGAGCAGCACCATGATGTTCAGCGCAAAGTGCTTCAGCTCTGCGCGCAGCATCTCGAGTACCACGCGGTGCTGCTCCACAGCGAAGACGCCCTCGTTCATCAGGAGATCAAGCACGCGGCTCGCCGGCTTCAGCATGCGCTCCTCATGGGTGTGCGCCGCAAGCACCGTCATGAGGCAGCCCGAGAGCCGCCGCGCCACCGCGTCCGTGCCGTCCTCCGAGTCGTGGAAGGCGCTCAGCAGCGCCGCGGCGGCGGGGCGGCGGACGTGCTCGGAGAGGTCGCCGGCGGCCACAACGAGGCCCTCCATCGCTGCTGAAGCGAGGCTGGTGGGGCAGTGGGTGAGGACGAAGGGGCCGACGGCGGCCATCACTTGCTGCGTATTGTGCCACGCCAGCGGCTCTGTCGGCCCGGTGCGTGCATCGTTTTCCCCCTCCCCCGTCGCCACCACCGCGTCCCGCTTGGGTGGCGCCACAAGCCGCGCGAGGTGCGCTCGCAGCTGTGCGATTTCCGCGTGCACGGCGCAGTCCTCCGCCCCCGCTGGGGTGGCGGCGGCGCCCCAGAAGGCGTGTGCGCACGGCTCACTCAGCAGCAGCCGCACCAGCACACCTCCTGCGGCGGCCCGGACGCGGTCGAGCTTCTCGAGCACACACCGAATCACCCCCTGCAGCACGCGCAGCTCCGTGACAGCCGTGCACAGTGGCGGGACAGCGGCAGCATCAGCTGCTGCAGTGCTGGGGGAGACGAGGGCGGAGGGGCACAGACCGTAAGCGAGCAGCGAGGGCAGCCCCTCCAGTACGGCAAGCCGCACAAAGGACCCCACATCGCCGCGCTTGTCCGTCGCGTAGTCCTGTAGCGCCTGCAGCACCGTCTCCTCCATCACCGCCGTGTACCACCCAACGGTGACCACGCTCGGGCTGGAGGCGGGGTCGATGCGGACGAGCACACGCGCGAGGGCCCGCACGGCGTTACGGCGGGCGTCCGCGTCCGCCAGCTCCGGGTTGGCCAGGTCTGCGGCACTCATCAGCGACGCACGCCGCAGCACGGGCACGAACGCCTCGAAGGCCGGCGGTGTCGCCTCTCTGCCAGTGGCGCCTGGCTCGGGCGACGAAGAGGATGACGGTGAGGGGGGTGCCCACGGCGCGTTGAGCAGCGTTCCCGGCAGCCCGCCCACCGCAGCAAGAAACCCGCGACGGCGGAGCACGCGCTGCTCGGGCAGGCAGCCCTCGTACAGCTCCGCCAGCACCTTGCCGTGAAAGGTTGGGAGGAACTTCACAAAGTACTGCTGTGCCACGACGGTGAAGGTGTCGGCCGCCGCGTGCTGCACCCACTCAAGAATGTTGTCCCATGAGTCCTTCAAAAAGTTGAAGACGACGGCGAGGGTGCGCACCTTGTCGACCCGGCCACCGACGCGCGCGACTTCCACGGTGTTGGGCAGCGGCAGGCCCCGCTCCGCGACGGCCTGGAGAAGCACGCAGCAGGCCTGGCGAAGGTACGCGCCGCCGCGGGCGCTGAAGCCGCGGCCCGCGTCGAGGGAGCTGAGGATGCCAATGAACTGCGCCACGTGCACGTCGCTCCACGCCTCAGACGGCAGCCGTCGGACGAGCTCCGCGATGGCGAGCACGGCGCCGTGCCGCGTGGCCAGCGTGGCGTCCTCGACGCGGCGCAGCAGCTCGGGCAGCACCTCCTCGAGCACCGTCGCGACCGGCTCCCGTGTTGCCACGAGCCCCAACGCGGCGGCGGCCATCTGGCGCACGCCGCGGTCCCAGTGCAACAGCTTCACCGCCACCAGCTCGCGCAGCATGCCGTCGCGGTACGTGTCGTACTGCGCCACCACCGGGGCCACCACCGTGTACGCGTGGCGCAGCGAGGCGAGCGAGAAGAAGTCCACGGTGGTCACCAGTTCAATGCCGTGCTCAAAGTTGCCAAGACGGCCCACGCACTCCTGAAACGCCGCCGCGGCGGCACGTCGCACGTTGACCTCGCGGTCAAAGAGGGCCGTGACGACGAGCGCGACGCTCAGCCGTCGCACGTGGACGGCAAGGTCGTCGGCGTCGTAGGCGCGGGCGATGGACCAGCAGGTGTAGCACGCCGCATCCCGCACGTGCGTGCCGACGCTGTAGGTGCCTTTGCTGAGGTCGTACGCGAGGCCCTGCGCCACCAGCGGCACCACCTGTGCCAGCAGGGTCGTGCCCACGAGGCTGCGACGGCACAGCTCTGCAATCGTGAGCAGGCCCCCGTGCCAGTGCGCGTCGCTGTACGCGTTGCTGAAGACCTCCAGCACGACCCCCATCACCTCCTCCGCGAAGGCAGCCGGCAGCCGCTCGCACACGCGGCCGATGCCCTTCGCGGCGCTCCAGCGCACCACCGTGTCCTTGTGCCCCACCGCCTGCAGCAGCAGCCCAATGCCCGCCTCGAGGCTCTCCTCATCGCCGTCCAGCACATCGTCGTCGCCGTCGTTGTGTGTTGCATCACCGCCAGCGTCGGCCACGACAGCGGCCTCCTCTGCGGCGGCCCCGAGGTTGGCGCTGAGCGACGCCACGTGGCGGCTGTAGCGCCACCCGGCACGGCGCTGCTTCAGCATCGCCAGCGTCAGCCGCTGCTCAACCTTCACGGCCGTCTTGCACAGCAGACTGTCGCCGGGGTGGTCATTGAAGACGGCCGTCACACAGGCCAAGAGGCGCGGCGCGAAGGGCAGCAGCTCCTCGCGCCGCCCGAGCTTCATCGTCTTGGCAATGGCGAGCAGCACGCCGGGCAGGAGAAAGGGCTGGGACAGGAGGGAGCTGAAGGTGGACTGCGTGCCCGCTGCCAAGAAGGCCCAGGCCGCATCCGCCGGCACCGTGGCCGACCCCGCAGAGGTGGACGCGGACGACGTCGTCAGCAGGAAGGCGGCGAAGTTGAAGAAGAGGCTCCGGTGGCGTGCGCTGTCGGGGCGGGTGAGTAGTCGCGCGACGAGGAGCGCAGCCGCCTCGCGGCACTTGGACGTGTCCGCCAGGAAGCGGCTCGCCGTCACCAGCGTCGCGTCCGACAGCGACAGCCGCTCTGCCGGCCCCGAGGTAGCAGCCGCAGCCGCATCGTTCGTGTCGATGAGGGCCAGCGAGAAGGGCACGAGGACGAGGTTGGAGAGCCAGAGCAGGAGGCAGTAGCGCACCTCCCACTCCCGCTGCCGCGTCGGGTCGGCCACCCAGAGCTGCAGGGTGTAGAAGACGTCTTCGTAGTGACTCACCTCGTGCGGGAAGTGACTGGTGCAGCACTTCTCGCCGGCGGTCTTGATGACGCTGTAGAGGGTCTTGCACACGACGTGCAGAGGCGTCTTGGGGGCGTCGGCGTCGAACATGGTGAGGTCCTGGCCCAGCGCACTCGCCACAACCAGCGTCTGCGCCGGTGCTTCCGTGAAGGATGACACCGTCGTCGTGGGCTGTGCAGACACCCCCTTCCCCTCCTTCGTCTCACGTGCCCACACCTCGGCCGCATTGGGGAGGTACCGGAGGAGAAGGTCGACGAGCGGCTGCATGAGGGCCTCGAGGTGGGGGTGGAGGAGGTGGGGGCTGTCCTGGTAGCGGTCCACGATCTTGGCAAAGCGCCCCTCCAGCATCGCCGCCACACCACTTGGGTCCTGCCCAACGGAGGCGAGAAGCGCCTCGTTGGTGGCCGGCAGCAGCGCCGCGGCCTGCTCCAGCAGCGTGGCGCACTCCCCCGCCTCCTCAAAGAAGGACGGGTCGCACACCTCGTCGGCGGCATCCTCCTCCTCCGCGCCAAGCCCCGCCGTGCCCGCCGCGCTGACCGACTCCACTTCCGGGACGTCCCCGGCGTCCGCCCACGCATCCACCGCCGCAGCATCCCCCTGCGACGCCATACTTGACTCGACAAGGGGGGGGTGAGATGCGGAAGAGCACGTGTGCACGTGCAGTCTGTGTATGTTATATATATGTGTGTGTGTAGTGAAGTTCAAAGGCCTCGAGGGGTTGTGCAGAGAGAGAGAGAGAGGGACACACACACAAAGACACACACGCACACACTTGGGAAGAGAAGGACAGGGTTGATATGTTTATGCGTGTGTGTATGGGTGTGGGTGGGTGCGGGTCCGTGTTTTGGGGCACCTGCTCCTTAGCAAGGGGAAAGGAGGGGTTGAAGGGTGGTGTGCATGAGGAAAGCGGGAGCACTCAGCGAAGGATGTCGAGCGAGGAGCCAAGGGTATGGTGGTATCCACCCCCCCTCCTCCTCTTCCCCCTGCCGACACGGAGAAAGGAAGAGGGAGGCAGAGCGCGCTGGACTCGCCCTGCAGACTCGTTCCCTCGCGCCCGCTAGTCATGTCCGCGGCTGTGGCCGTCAACGCCATTTGACATTGTTTTGTTGTTGTTGTCTCACTCGAGGGGGGTGAAGAACGGGTGCAGGAAACCCATGGGGTGGGGTGGTGTGCACAAGATGGGGGAAGGGGGAGGAAGCACGGGACGGGAGGGAGGGAGAGTGCACACGACGCTCACGGCGGGAGGCCGTAGCGAGGGCCACTCCCCACCCCCCTTTCCTTCTGCTACGACTGTCGCATGCAATGTACGGCTGGTGACGTGTCGTGTGATCGGAGCCCCAAGCACACAGCCTCACACAACCACACACACATGCACACACACACACACACACACACACATGCACACGCACGCGACCAGCTCGAGCACCTTTTGTTCAAGTGGATCGCTGGCAAAGGCGCATACACGCGCACGGTAAAGAATGAGAAGAGAGAGAAGAAACAGCAGTGGCGGCGAGTGAAAGGCCACACAGGGGCTGAGGGGGGAGAGGAGGGGGGAGGGGCAGAGAAACCCCCTCTCAATGAAGGAGGGTCCCGTGTTCCACCGGCCGGCCTCCTCACCCCCCCCTTCCCGCCTTGCCTTGGTGCCACGCCACGTGAAGGGCTACTTGGAGGACATGCGCACCGCCCCGTCCAGCCGCACGCACTCGCCGTTCATGTACCGGTTGCTGAAGATGAAGTGGACGAGATGCGCAAACTCCTCGGGCTGGCCGAGGCGCGCGGGGTAGGGCACCGTGGCCCCCAGCGCGGCCGCCACCTCTGCCGGCAGCAGGGGCGTCTCTATGATGCCCGGGCAGATGGTGTTGACGCGGATCTGAGACCCGGCCAGCTCGCGGGCCAGTGGCAAGGTCAGGCCGACGACGCCGCCCTTGCTCGCGGCGTAGGCGGCCTGGCCAATCTGGCCCTCGTACGCCGCGACGCTCGAGGTGTTCACCAGTACGCCGCGGTCCTCGTCGGCACCGAGCTGCGCCGCGTTCTTCTGCATCGCCGCCGCGGCGAGCCGGCAGACGTTGAAGGTGCCAACCAAATTCACCTGCAGCGCCATGCTGAAGGTCTCGAGCGAGTGGGGGCCCTTCTTACCCACCACCTTCGCAGCCGGGCAGATGCCGGCGCAGTTCACAGCACCGAAGAGCGGCTTACCAGCGAACTCCTCCGCCGCTGCAATCGCCGCCTGCACAGCCGACTCGCTGCACACGTCTGTGGCAACGAAGCGGCCGTGGATCTCCTTTGCCACGGCCTCACCCGCCGCGGTGTTGCGGTCCAGCAGCGTCACCTTGGCGCCCTGTGCAGCGAGGAAGCGCGCTGTGGCGGCGCCGAGGCCGGAGGCGGCGCCCGTCACTAGGATCGCCCGGCCGGCGACGGACTGCACCAACTTTGACTGCATCCTGTCTCAGGGAGGGGGGGAAGGAGGTGACTTGGTCGATGGTGACTGCCTCCGTTTGTCACAGGCAGAGAGAGAGGACGGCGTGCAGATGTCTCGTTTGCGGCGTATCACGCAGCGGAGGATGGGGGGGGGGGACACGGGGAAAGAGGGAGAGAGAGAGAGGGAATGAGTTGTGGTGATGGGGAAGGGAGAGGAGACGAGGAAGCCGGTGCGGGGGAGAGGATGTATCGATGTACGTAAGGAGTCGAGGGAGGGAGGGGGGGAGAGGGGGGCGGCCGTCCCCCGTCGAGCCTTCCTCATGGCATCAACCCTCAGGCACCACCAGTCAGTGCCGTGGTGCGTCTCTTCTCTCTCTCTCTCTCTTGCCCACATCCCACCACCGAAGGCGTGGGTGCAAGGAGACCTCTCTCTGTGTGTGTGTGTGTGTGGGGGGGGGGAGGGAGAGAGCGGAGCGGAGCGGATAACGAGAGCGGCGGCACAGACTTGTGGAGCACCTCTAGACACCCTTCTTTAAGCTTGCATGGCCTTGTTCATCTTTACTCAGCGATGGGGGAAGGGAGAGAGGGAAGCACGCGCCGTCGTCCACCACCCTCCTACATCACGCTGTGTTAGCCCGTCTCTTGCGGAGCGCAGCGTTACCCCCCCCCCCGGTGCAGGTGTGCCCTCAACACGGCGACACCTTGAGATGCAGCAGAGGGGGGCAGGGAGGCGGTTGCGATGCAGCAGGCAGAGAACGAGATGGAGAGAGAGAGGGTGGGTGGGTGGGTGGTGAACCAAGGGGGGGGGGGATCAGCGGTGCGTAGACCGTATGTGAACGAAGGAGGTAAGAGGGGGAGGGGGACAGACAGACAGACACACAGCACACAGCCCCCCTCTCCTTTGTTTGGCAGCTCAGCATCGCCGCCCGCTAGCAGATCACACAAATACAGACACAAACACACACACATGCACACGGGACTATGCAGAAGGAGGGAAGCCACCTCTTTGCGTATACGCCAGTGCCGAACACCTTCGAGGTTCGTGGGTAAAGGAGAGAGACAGAGACAGAGAGGGGGGTGGGGTGGGTGGGACATCGCTACTTGCTCTTGGTGTTGAGGGTGAAGCCGTGGATGGCACTTATCTCGGCCTTCAGCACGCCATTGACGAGGCGGTGCTGCTGGATGAGCGTCTTGCCCTGAAACACGGGGGAGACGATGTCAATATTGAAGAAGCTGCCACAGCCAGCGCTGGCGTCCACCACCTTGATGGACTGCACGGGCTTCAGCGCGTCGCTGGACTCCAGCTTGGCTTGGATGTCAGCTGCTGTGTAGGCGGCCAGCAGCCGAGGCGCCAGACGGAACATGGCTCTAGCGTGTGTCAAGCGACTCGGTGAGAGTAGCAGAGGGGGGAAGAGGAGGGAGACTGCGGAAGAAATCCCCGAGAGGGGGGAGGGGATGGGGGCGTGAGTGGGTGTGGGTACGAGGCGCAGGAGGAGGAGGAGCAGGAAGGGGGGAAGGGGGAGGGGGGTGAAGGCAAGAGACTACTGTGAGCGTGACGCATCAAAGGCAAAAGCAAAGCAATAAATAAAGTTGAGGGGTGCGGTGCGGTGCAGCGTGGAGGCGCAACGCGCTGGACAGGCTCCGCCAGCTTTGTGGGGCTGGTCTGCCCAGGTGCGTGTGGTCGATGCTGCTACGGCGGTGCGGGGGTGGTCTTACATTGTGGTTTGTGGTTCTTCGCTGCACCACACGCAACAAGGGAGAGGGAAAAGCGGCTTATTGGCAGAAAAAAAAAGAGAATAGAGTTGTGCCTTCAATGTGTAGACACACACACACACAGGGATAACGGTTTGCGCAGCTCTGCCACCTCACAGACGACGGCACTTCAGCGGGGCTCCTTCCTCCCCCGCATTACGTTTCCCAAGCCTGCGCAGGCGGGCCATCTCGAGGCTGGCAGGCAACGTGAAGCTCTCCGTCACCACCACCGGACCGGCTGCCACACCCGTGTCGCCCGCGGCTCCAGAAGCGAAAAGTTCCTCCACGAGCTGCTGCAGCTGACGCCGGGCCGACGCCTCGTACGGCGTCTCCATCCAAAAGAAAAAACTGTCCCTGCACGCCCCGCCGTGCAGCGGTGCGTTCGGTGGAATCAACTCGTGCGCAAAATACTTCAGCCAGCCGACTTTGAGCGGCTCCAGCCCCACTTCGCCAGCGAACTGCAACATGCGGCTGATGCGCAGGCAGTTGTGCGAGCGGCAGCACAGGTTGTCGTACTGTGCGCGCCACTCCCTCTGGCACGGCGTGCGCTGCAGCGTCGCCGTGAGCGTCACGGGTGCGTCCGGGCCACTGCCGCTACTGCTGCTGTTGCTGGTGCTCGGTGACGCCGCAGTGAAGCTGACTTGTGTGCCGTAGAAGCGCAGCATCACACGAAACGCCTGCAGTACGCGCGCCATGACGAGGCCATCCGCCTGCATCTGCGCCGCCTCGGCGGAGGTGAGCAGCGGTGCCTGCCAGTTCACGCCTCGCTCACGGAGGGGAAACAGCCACTGGATATAGTCGTGGCGACGCTCCAGCTGGTCGGTGTCCAACGTTGAGGTCGCCGCGGCCGTCGTCTGCGTCGCCTCGCCGCCCCACGCGAGAAGGTCGTCAACCAGCTCCTTGCCAGGCCGCGCCGGGAGCTGGCCTCGGTAGAAGGCCACACACGGCCCACTGCCGCTGGCGTTGGCGGGCGGGGCAGCGGCTGCCGGTGTGGCGTTGCGTGCGTGCCCATGGCGGCTCTGGTACGCCTCGTGGTATGCCTTGAGGCAACGCTGCGCCTCCTGCCGCACGCGTGAGTTGGCAATCGCGTTGTACTCCATCGGTGGTGCCTGCCCCTGTCCCGTATGTCTATCTATCGCTTGTGCGCGTAGTAGGAAGGGGAAGAAAAAGGAGGGGAGGTGCGGTGAGGGGGTGCTGACGTGGGTTGAGTGATCTGCGTGCGGTGTGCGTGTGTGTGTGTCACACCGCGCAGGCAGCCGCCAACCCTGCAGAGACACCGTTGGAAGACGAGTGGACAAGAGATGGACAGGAGGAGAAAGTGGTGGTGGTGGGACTGACATGTGACGGGGCTGCCCTCGTTGTACTCGCATGAAAAAAAGAGGGGAACGGCCAGAGCCTCAGAGGGCTAAAGGCCAGCCCGAAGACACGCACCGAGAGCTGCCTTCCTCACACCCCGTCACAGCATCTCTCATTCAGGGCATCCACACAGGAGTGCTGTGAAGGCGCGGGCAAGAGCGCGCAGCGTGCACACCCTGCCAATGCCGCGGCAGGTGTATGGGAGGGGAGGGGAGGTCACGTCGGCATTCCACAGACAGACACAAACGTATCGCAACACTGCGCATCAACGGCAGAGGATGCTGCCGTTATCAGCGCCGCACGGTGCGGCCCGCGCATGGGACTTCAGCTCGGTGTGCGCACGTGCGTGTGTGTGTACGTCTGCCTTCTTTTCCCTTTTTTGTTTGTTGGAGCTTCAATGTGGTGGAGAGAGAAGAAAACACAAAACCAAAATGAACCATAAGTCACGCGACGCAGTGGTGCACAGGAAGAGGGAGGGTGGGGTGAGCGAGGGAGGGAGGGAGAGAAGGGAGTAGGGCGAGTGCGGTGCGAGAGCGATGGGCTGCAAAGGGGGGTTCAGAGGGTGGAGGGAGGAGAGGCGGTGAGGGACAAGCCCGTCGCCACCAGTGGCCTTCTTTGCCCTCGTCATCTTCTGTCCTCCACCTCCTCCCCCGCCTCAAGCAGAATCCCAGTCGCTCGCAGCCGCCCTCACGCCATCTCTCTAGTCCATCTGCTGCATCGCCTTGTCCGCGGCGCTGATCTTGCCCTTGCCCGCGTCCGTCTTGGACGAGCGGTCCTTGCGCTCCAGGATGGCCTTGCGGTGGTGCGTCAGCTTCAGCTTCGTGATCTCGACGTTCGACGGGTGGATGCCGACGGCGACGGTCGAGCCGTTCGCCTTCTCGCGGTTGACCTTGTCGATGTGGATGACCCACTTGAGGCGGTAGCACGCCGTCACCTTGCCCTCGCGGCCCTTGAAGGTGCCGCGCTTCACGATGACCTCGTCGTCCTTGCGCACCGGCATCGCGCGCACGTTGTACTTGGCGCGCAGCTCCTTGGAGAGCGGGGCGCTCATCAGCACGCGGCGCACATGGCTCGGCGCCTGGAAGTGGGCGCGGCGGGCCTTGCGGCGGGAGCCACACTTGATGCTGACCATTGCTGTCCGGGGCGGGAGATGCGGGACGAAGACTGCGGAGTGGGGTGAGTGGGATGAAGGGAGGGAGAGGGAGAGAAGGGGGGGGGACCAGTGAGTGTGTATGTATGTATGTATGTATGTGTGTGTGTGTGTGGGGGGGGGGGGAGGGTGTCAGCAGCACGCCACATGAAGCGAGGACATGTTAAGGGAAGGAAGGAAGGAAGGGGGGGGGGAGGAGGAGAAGAAGAAGCGGAATGACGTTTAGAGCGAGAGTCCATGCGCGGTGACATCTGCGGCCCTTCACAGAAAAAAAAAGAAAAAGTGAGGGAGTCACGAACGGGAAGGCGGGCCTTCCAGCCAGCACACCGCAGCGGGGCTCGTTCTCCGTCCGTGTGGCCACTGAGCTCAGCCGACACGGCTGAATTCGCGACACCTCGGCCGGGGCACGCCTGAGCGACCCATGCACCACCACCTTTCCGCAGTAGTATTGCGGCGCCGTACAAGTCGCAGCATCGACACCGAACGACGTGCGATGGTGCTCACCTTTGCGATGTCCTCGCACACACGCTACGACTGCACCTACACACACAGCGACACCCCACACAGTCCTGCCGATTATATCTTGTCCTGTTGTCTTGGTGTTCTGTTTTTGTTTGGAGTCGCCTCGGCGTGCAGCGCACATTTCTGCCTGCCGGGTTGCCTTCAAGGTGTCGTGGGGGGACGAGTGGGAGAGGAGGTGGGGGGGGGGTTGGCGCACGTGCGTATCGGCCTCTCCCTCCTTCCCTCCCGCCCCTCTTCACTCGCCTTACGTCTGCGCAAACCCCCCAATGGCACCTTGTCTCACCACGGCAGCCGGAAACACCTTTTTTCTTTTCTTTTTTTTTGAAGTCCACGCTGCTTGTTTTGCCTCTTCTTTCTGTCTGCGCCGACCTCGGCGCTCTTCGTCTCGCCATCGGACAGCGACGGGCGGACTGGGAGAAGCGTGGAAAAGAGAGAAGGGGGGCGGGGGCGTGGGCGGCGTCACAGGGGCTTAAAACTAACGTAGCGTCTTGCTCGCTGCTGCTGCGGGCGTACGTTCGATGAGGAGGTCGCGCCGCACGCGGTGGTGGCACGTGTACAGGAGAAAGAGAGGAGGAAAGATGGAAGGAGGGAGCGAGAGGGAGGGAGGGAGAGTGGCCTGGGATGTGTGCGGGGCCTCTTCCTGAACAGGAGTACGGCCTTCGCTCCTCTCCACGCCACCTTCTCAGACCTCTTTGCAGGCACCTCCCCCCCTTCCCCCTCCCTCACTTCTTCCTTCCTGCCTTCTTCATCGCCACGGAACCGCTGTGTCAGCTCTCGAACGAGGGGAGGACCTCGGTGAGTGCACACCAGCACGAAAAGGAGAGGGAGAGGTGTGTGTAAGACAAAAAGAAAAACACAAACAAAAGAAACGGTGAGATCATCAAACAGGAACGAAGTGGGAAGGGGGGTGGTGGAGTGAAGGCACGACGTCGCGCCGTCGAGCGCTGGACGAGGAACACAAGAAAAACAAAAATCAAAACGAAGAAACACGGCTTCTCTTTGTTGTGGTTCTGGCGTATCAACACGATCAAGTGCGTGCGTCGTTCATGAGGGGGGGGGAGGGAGGAAGGCTGAGGTGTTTGTGTGCGTGGGTGTGTGTGTGTGTGTGTGTGGGTGTATGCGACGGTGTCGACCCTGATGCGTGTGTAGACGACACACACGGTCTCGCTACCCATCCTGGCCCACGTGGCGGAGATCGCCATCATGGGGGAAGGGAAGGGAAGCTGCCGTTAATGGCGCACGCGGGTTTAGCAAGGGAGAAAGAAAAAGAAAAGAGAGAGACAGAGAGAGAGAAGACGTCGGACACTGTCGCGGGGACGGTACCAGGGTGAGGGAGGGGGACGGGGCAGCAGCGCTGCAACAACAACGCGAGGGAAGGTGGGATGCTCCCACTCTGTGTGTTCCACACCGGCAAGCCTACAGTCCCGCCCCCCCCCATCCCCACGCCGCCGGCTCCTCCTCCTCTCCCTTCCCTCCTTCCACCCCCCCCCGCCTCACCACGGCACACCTCACACACACACACGCTTGCTCAAGTCCCTGACAACCATAACGACGTGTGGAGGCGCGCCGGCATTCGAGCTCAGCAAGAAATCAAAAAACCAGAACACAACAAAGGAAATGGGGGGCGGCAGTAAGACATCCTACCCACCCACCCACACCCACACGCACACACACACGTGAGACCCATAGATGGTGGCATGGCGAGGCGTGTGCAGTGACGCACAATCAATGGAAGGACAGAGACGGGTATAGGCCGCTCTTCCACTTCATCTCCCAGGCATCGGCCGTACACGTCGAGGGCAAACGCATAGATAGATAGATAAAGATGGTTATAAAATGGTGTGTGTGTGGGGTGTGTGTTTGTTTGTGTGTGTGTGCGTCCGTGCAGGCTCACGCAGGTACGAGATGCCGTCACAGGCACACACGCATACACACACACACACACACACACACACACACATCCCCCTCCCCTTATGCATCGACGCACACAAAGATAAGCAGACACACAAACTGCTCCCGCCTACACAAGCTTAGCCGTGCGTCCCGCTTTTCTTCGTGCGACGGCTACCTTAAATCTTGCTGAAGGAGTTGTTCTTGAGCGGCGCCGAGCCGTCCGGGAAGCGGGCAGCCAGCTTGCGGCCCACCTCCGCGACGTGCTCGGTGGTGATGCCAAACTTCTTGTACAGGGTGCCGGCCGGGGCCGACGCACCAAAGCCGGACATGCCAACGTGCACGTGCGAGTACTTCTCCCAGCCGAAGCTCACGTACGGCTCGACCGACACGACCGGGACGCCGTCGGGGAACACCGACTTGCGGTACTCCTCCGACTGCTGGTCAAAGAGCTCCTGGCACGGCATCGACACGGCACTCACGCGCAGCTCGCCGGAGAGCGCCTTGGCGGCGTCAACGGCGATGGACACCTCCGAGCCGCTGGCCACGATGATCAGCTGCGGGTTGGCGACCTCGGCCAGCGGGTACGCGCCGTGCTTGACGCCATCGATGCTGGAGCCGGGCTGCGGGACGGTGTTCTGGCGGCTGAGGCACAGCACCGTCGGCGTCCGCGCACTCGACACGGCCACCGCCCACGCGCCGCTCGTCTCGGTCTGGTCGCCGGGGCGCATCACGTGCAGGTTGGGCATCGCCCGCAGCGCGGCCACGAGCTCGACCGGCTGGTGCGTCGGGCCGTCCTCGCCGACGCCGATGCTGTCGTGCGTGGCGACGTAGATGGCACGGTGGTGCGAGATGGCGGCGAGGCGGACGGCGCCGAGCGCGTAGCCGACAAAGTTAAGGAAGGTGCCACCGAACGGGATGACGCCGCCGTGGGCGTCGAGGCCGTTCAGGATGGAGCACATCGCGTGCTCACGAACACCGAAGCGCAGGTAGCGGCCGGCGTAGCTGCCCGGGCCGAAGTCGACGAGGTTGGCGGAGGCGGGGCGGGTGAGGTTACTCGGCGTGAGGTCGGCCGAGCCGCCCACCAGCGCGGGGATGGCGGGGAAGAGGACAGCCAGGCAGTTCTCGCTCGCCTTGCGCGTCGCGATGGAGGCGCCGTTGAGCGGCAGCTTCGCGTCCCAGCCGGCCGGCAGCTCGCCCTTGAGCTGCGCCGTGAGCACGCCGTGCTCGGCCGGGAAGGCCTTGGCGTACGACGCCATGCGCTCCTCCCACGCCTTCTGCTCCGCCGCGCACTTCTCCACGTGCGCTGAGAAGACCGAGCGCACGTCGTCGTCGACGTAGTACTTCTTGGTCGGGTCGCGGCCGAACGCCTTCTTCACCGCAATGATGTCCTCGTCGCCGAGCGGGGCGCCGTGCACCTTCTCCGTGCCCTGCTTCGACGAGCCGTAGCCGATCGTGGTCGTCTGCACAATCATCTTCGGCTTGCCCTTCACCGACTTGGCCTCCTCGAGCGCCTTGCGCAGGCCGTCGTAGTCCGAGTCACCGTTGGCGACCTCGATGATGTGGAAGTTCATCGAGCTGTACTTAGCGCGGCAGTGGTCGGTGAAGGAGAGGTCCGTGGAGCCGTCAATGCAGATGTGGTTGCTGTCATACACAACGATGAGCTTCTCAAGGGCGAGGTGACCCGCGAGCGAGAGGGCCTCCTGGCACACACCCTCCATCAAGCAGCCATCACCGCAGTACACGTACGTGTAGTGGTTGATCACCTCGTGTCCGGGGCGGTTGAAGGTCGCGGCGAGGTGCGCCTCCGCCATGGCAAGACCGACACCGTTGGCAATGCCCTGGCCGAGCGGCCCGGTCGTCACCTCCACGCCGGGGGTCACGAAGCGCTCGGGGTGGCCCGGGGTGCGGGAGCCGTCCTGGCGGAAGCCCTTGAGGTCCTCGAGGGTGAGGTCGAAGCCGGCCATGTGCAGCAGCGAGTACTGCAGCGCGCAGCCGTGGCCGTTCGACATGACGAAGCGGTCGCGGTCCGCCCACAGCGGGTCCTGGCTGTTGTACTTCAGCACCTCGGTCCACAGGATGGCGGAGATGGGCGCCATGCCCATGGGCGTGCCCGGGTGGCCGCTGTTACCGCCCTGCACGACATCCGCCGAGAGGCAGCGGATGCAGTTTGCCACTTGCTCGATGGAGGCCATGATGGATTGCTGAGGGGGGGAGACGGATACGTCAAAAAGGTTTTGGGAGGAAGGAGGGAGTGGAGGCGACGGAGGGGTGTGTATGCTACGACGCGACGAGGTGGGGGGGGGGGTGAAGGAGGGAAACAACTAGAAAGAAGGGGTATGGCTGTTGAATAGGCCGGCCGGCGTTAATACGTTGTGACGTTTGGTGAAGGAGGAGGAGATGTTGCGTGTGGTACTCGTGTGGACGTGGAAAGTGAAAGGTGCGTAGAGTGTGAGGCGGCGGGGGAGGGGGGGGGGAATAGAGGAGATAGAGCTGAAGACGTTCTCTTCAGTTTTTTTTTTGTAATGAGGGGAGGTTTTGTAGGTGTGTCAGGCATCAACAAGTGAAGAAGGTTAAGAGAGGGTGACGGTTTGCATAGATGGGATGGGATGAGGGGGGGAGGGAGGGGGGGGTGAAGGAGCCGCACCGCAGCGGAGGAGACCTTCCGGTGTGTCCGTCCGCGTCCCTCGCAGCAACGCTGTGACATACAACAACCGGGCCTGGGCTGAATGTGCAGCGTGGCCGTGTGACGCCACGTCGCCACAGCCCCCCCCCCCCCCGGGCCGGCTGGCCAAAGAAGAAATCAAAACAAAAGGCCGCCTCAGCAGTTGACGGACACGTGGAGCTGCCGCAGCCGCCAGGAGAGCAGCAAACACGGCCAAAGCACCACCGGTGGACTTGCCACCTGTCCGCACCGCCGCACTCAACACGGTCGACAAGCATCATCTTCGCTGTGATTCCTTTTTTCTTTTTCTTTTTGCGGTTGGGGTGGTCGAAATGAAAGGGAAAAACGAAACACAAAGGAGAACCAACGAGAGACTCGCTTACTTCTTCTTCTTCTCCAGGCGCTTCAGGTAGAACTGGAGCTCCGCACCCTCGAGCAGGATGCCGTCGGCGCGGCCGGACTGGCCCGGGCGGCTGGTCATGCGCGCAAGCACGCGACCCTCGCGCAGCTGGTCAGCGATCGCACGCTCCACCTTGTGGTTGCGGCGGCGAGACACCCACTCGCGCTGCAGCTTGGGAGACGCCTTGTTCACGTCGTACTTGTCCGCGAGCTGCGCAGCCTTCTTGCCCTTCTTCTCCACAGCAGCGGCGCCGGCCTTGGACGGCTTCTTGTCCGCATCCAGGTCGATGCCGTAGTGCTTGGCGTACCAGCGCTTGAACGGCGCGGCGTCCACGGCGACGATGCAGTTCTTCACCAGCGTCTTCGTGCGCACCAGCTCGTTCGACGTCGCGTTGTACACGACATCGAGGATGCGCACGCGCTGCGCGATCGCCTCGGAGCCCCAGGCGAAGTTGCCGGTGTCCAGGCGCAGAGCGCGGAGCTTGAAGTTGCCACCGCGGGCACGCACCGGGCTCACGCGGCGAGCGCCGAGACGGGTGTTGGCGGGAAGGCGGCCCAGCTCGGCCTTCATGCGCTTCCGGTGGATCTTCGTCTTCCCACCGGTGATCTTGCGCTTGTGCAGGCGGCTGCGAACGATACCCATGATTGCGGCTCTCTGTGTGTTGGGGGGGGGGAGGGGGAGTTGAGATGGGGGGGAGGCAGGAGTGTGGGGGTGTGCACGTGTGTGTGAACAACAGAGGGGTAAGGAGAGGTGAGGGTGAGGGCGAAGGGTGATAGGTGGAGGGCACCGGAACAAAGGAAAAGGGGGAGTGTGGGCGGCGGGGAAGGAAGGAGTGGGTGAAGGAGAACGTGAGGTGCCGCCAATACGGTCATGAGCGCAGTCGTGTAACGCGAGAAGGCACAGGGCAGTTGCGCATCGGTTTGGCTCGGTATGCGCGGGGAGGCACGCCATCGTCGGTGCGGTGGTGGGAGCAGTGGAACGGACGCGGGGGGAGGGGAAGAGAGGGAGGGAGGGGGGGACGGTGTCAGCGGTGTCAGCGAAAGGGGGGGGACTTCACGATGCGCTTGGAAGAGCCGGTATGTGTCGCGTTCGGCATCGCTGCATAGGAGCGGAGCGTTCCGAAAGGACTGAGGGAGGGTAAGGTGGAGACACAGAAGCCCCCTTCACTCGCTACCGCCCCCCCCCCCTGCCCCTCTGCCCCTTTCTGGTCCTCCTCCGATACAAGGCCCACAACGACTTCCGCCACACACCACGCGTCACCACACACACCCATCCATCGTCGATCCGCCTGCCCTTCTCGACTGCATCGCGTACGACGGCCGCACACAAGCACCTCATCACGCTCCCTCGCCCCCCGCACTACCACTGCATACCTCCGCCGAGGCAGGCAGGCTCCGAGCTACACACACACACACACACATGCACACAAGGACGCCAGCCTGCCTGCCCACAAGGCCTGCACACCCTTCCCCGATGCCCCCGCGTGGTGACCGCGACATGGAGAGGAGGGCAAAACCACCTTGAAAAGGGGGGCCCTACCGCGCCGCCACAGCCGAGAGCAGAGCAAGGCATCTCCTCTCGACATCCTCTTCTCCCTAGCCAACATCAGCACCGTCCTCTACCCTGGTGCTTCTGTGACCACGTATGTGCGTAGACAGAGAGAGAGGGTGTGTGCGTGTGCGTGTGCGTGTGTGTGTGCGTGTGTGTTGTACCTTTTCGTGTGTGTTTGCGTATGCGTCACTCACACGTCTGAGGAGAGCCCAGACGGCGACGAAGCGGAAGGCAAAACGAAAGAGAAATGATAAAAAAAGAAACGTAAAGAGCCCATTCACGACACACACACACTGGCCACGGGACCACGGACAACGACAGCAGCAGCAGCAGCAACCGCAGTCGTTGTCCTTGTCCATCGCATGTACCACGCTGGAAGGTGTAGCGTCACCGTTTGGGGAGAGGAAAAGCAGCGGCAGAGGCACGTGGTGGTGGGCACGCAGCAGCTCGCTTACTTCTTCTTCTTCTCCAGGCGCTTCAGGTAGAACTGGAGCTCCGCACCCTCGAGCAGGATGCCGTCGGCGCGGCCGGACTGGCCCGGGCGGCTGGTCATGCGCGCAAGCACGCGACCCTCGCGCAGCTGGTCAGCGATCGCACGCTCCACCTTGTGGTTGCGGCGGCGAGACACCCACTCGCGCTGCAGCTTGGGAGACGCCTTGTTCACGTCGTACTTGTCCGCGAGCTGCGCAGCCTTCTTGCCCTTCTTCTCCACAGCAGCGGCGCCGGCCTTGGACGGCTTCTTGTCCGCATCCAGGTCGATGCCGTAGTGCTTGGCGTACCAGCGCTTGAACGGCGCGGCGTCCACGGCGACGATGCAGTTCTTCACCAGCGTCTTCGTGCGCACCAGCTCGTTCGACGTCGCGTTGTACACGACATCGAGGATGCGCACGCGCTGCGCGATCGCCTCGGAGCCCCAGGCGAAGTTGCCGGTGTCCAGGCGCAGAGCGCGGAGCTTGAAGTTGCCACCGCGGGCACGCACCGGGCTCACGCGGCGAGCGCCGAGACGGGTGTTGGCGGGAAGGCGGCCCAGCTCGGCCTTCATGCGCTTCCGGTGGATCTTCGTCTTCCCACCGGTGATCTTGCGCTTGTGCAGGCGGCTGCGAACGATACCCATGATTGCGGCTCTCTGTGTGTTGGGGGGGGGGGGAGGGGAAGGGGGGAGGGGGAGTTAAGATGGGAGGGGGGGGGAAGGCAGGAGTGTGGGGGTGTGCACGTGTGTGTGAACAACAGAGGAGTGGAGGTGGGGGCGAAGGGTGATAGGTGGAGGGCACCGGAAGAAGAGTACCAAAGATATTCACAGGTGCGTCAAGACGACTCGGAGCAGAGGATACGCATGCTGGCGCACGAGCCCCCGCAGAGCGGCACAAAAGCGGCGGTGCAGGGGAGGGCAGTGGAGTGTTGCGACTCGGACCTCTGTGCCGTTGTCTGCACCGTCCACCCGGTTCCGACAGTCCGCAGCCCGTGGCACTATCGGAGAAATGAGGGAAGGCAAAGGCGCGGGGAGGTCATGCAGCGACGCTGCACACTCGCGCAGGCGCACAGAGATCCATGCCGAGCTACCTACAAGCTCAGCGATGTTTAAAGAGCGGAGGGGCGGGGGATGTTGGAGAGGCGATCTCGCAGCACCGCGTATCAAAGAGCGGTGCCCCGCGGCCTCCGCGCTGCGTCGAGGGAGGCGGGGGAGGCTGCACACCCGCACATCTGCAGGGCGGCAACCCGTCGACAAGGGGAATTCTCCTTCCCTCCATCACACACACACACACACACACACACACTCCAACACACGCGCACACACAGATGTGTTCATGGCCTAGTGCGCCTGCTCGTAGATGTGGAGCTGGTGTTCCTCTGGCACTTCGGGAATAACGTAGTCGCGGTGTGACTTCAGAGCGGCGTAGTGGTGAAGCGGCAGGCGGGTCGACATGCCGGCGAGCTGTGGGTCAGCCATGATGAGCCAGTCCCGCATGTTGTCAACGCCCGTCTTGCCACCGAGGTACAGCTCCGTCGTGTCGTTCATGAAGTTGCCGCGGAAGCGGCCGCCGAAGACGACCATCGTGTTGCGGCACACCACGGCGACGTGGCACTCACGCCGCGACGGGTACTCGCGGTCGATGTCGTACATGAACTCGAACGTGTTGGCCTCGACATTGTAGATGAAGAGGTCGTTGAGCTTCTTCTTGCCGTTCCAGCCGCCAAAGACGATGATGTTGCCGAAGTGTACCACGGCGCTGTTGCGGGCGCGACCGAACATCGGCGCCTGCGGCAGCTCGATGCGACGCCACATAGAGGAATCGAAGCCGTACACAAAGAAGTCTTCGCAGCACTCCCCGCCGCTGTTGCGACCACCAAAGACGATCATGGAGCGCTCGTACGTCATCGCGGTGTGGGCCGAGCGAGGCGGCGGGAGGCTGCCGTGCTGCAAACACTCACGCCATTCTGGATCGCCGAGGTCGCAGCGGAAGAGGTCCTGCAGCCGCTTGTTGCTGTTGCGCCCCCCGCACTTGCCGCCAAAGATGTACATTGTCTGCCCGAACACGACGGCGCTGTGGCAGTAGCGGGTCATGGGCGTCGCAGAGGTGCGCACCGCGACGGGGTGGCAGTCGCCGTCCTCGTTGATGTAGAAGAGCTTGTTGAAGCGGCCACGCCCGTTGCAGCCGCCGAAAATGTACATGCGCGAGCCGTGCCAGACCGCCGTGTGAAAGGCACGCGGGTGCTGCTTCTCACCGCGCAGCTCGATCTCTTTCCACCGCTTGTTGATCACGTCGTACTGCCATAGGTCGTCCAGGTACATGGAGACGCTGTCTGTGTCGTTGACCCCGCCATAGACGTACGCCTTGCTGCCGTCGGCGTTGGCGCAGAAGGAGTGGCCGATGCGGCCCAGCGGCGACTTCTCCGACGGGAAGTCCACCAGCGACCAGTGCCGCAGCGGTGGAGTCGGACGCGGCATGCGTGTGTGTGAGAGAGAGGGTGGGGTGGGGGGTGGGGTGGGTGCACACGTAGTAAGATCCGTGTCTATCTCTGTGTGTGTGTTGAGGGGCACGTATGATTCTTTTTTGGGGGGGGTACGCCCGCGTGAACAACGTCACGGTCCGCAGGTGGGTGTGTGGGTGTGTGTGGAAGAGCTGTGGGGTAACACGAGTCGTATACCACACGCTTGTACACACACACACAGAGGGGAGGGGGGGGGTAAAACAAAGGTCAAGGTAGGAAGCAGGATGAGCAGAGGCACAGGCAGGCAATCGAGAAGGAGAGAAAGGGGGAGGGGGGAGGGGGGAGGGGGGAGGGAAACGAGTTCGGCACCTGCACGACGGCGGCGGGTGGGGGGGGGGGGGAGTGAGGGGGAGTGAGGGGGAGAGAGAGAGAGAGGGCGGCAGGGTACTGTCACGGACATGGCAGAGAATGCGGCATGGGTCGTGCGCTGATGGGCAAAGGTGGAGTAACAGCGCACAGCCCACACGTTGTGTGTGTGTGCGGCGACGTATGGTTGACACGTTTTCTTTTTGTCTTATTTGTTTCTTTTCTTCTTCTTGTGGTTGAGCCCACGGCCTTCTCACATGGGGGGGGGGGGGGACGACCACAGGTGCGCAGGTGTACACAGAACCCGCACGCTTGTCGATGCCACGGCTGTTCATCCTACTCGCATCACCATCCCGCCCGCCCCCCGATGAGCGAAACACACGAGCGTTGATGGGCTCAGCTGCCCATCGTCAAAGCAAGCGACAGCGGAGCACCGCAAAGGCGTGCCGGCTGGAAGGGGGAGTGCGTCAGGCGTCACATGCCGAGGTCGTCCTCGCGTGGTCGGCGCCGCCCCTCGCGCCGCTTCTTCGGCTTCGGCAAATCGAGCGTCGGCAGCTCACGCGGCTTGGCGCCGTCCACAAAGCTTGGTGTGTACTCGTCCTCCTCCACCCCTTCCGAATCGGAGGCGTGACGCCCATTTGTGAGGGCCTTGCTGGTCGTGCCGCGCACACCTGCCGCCCCGGCAACAGCGCTGCGCGCGCCGCCCACCCACCCCTCCGCACCACCCCTTCCCTCCGCCTCCTCCACGATGGCCGTGATGGGGCGGGCGTGGAAGACGGACTTCCCGGCCTCCTGCTCACCCATATACTGTACCGCGTCCCACGTGTCCCGCAGGCGCTGCAGCTCCACTGCGGAGGCCGGCGTGCCGTCGTCGGCGGAGTTCTGCGCCGCCTCGAGCAGCCCATGCAGCTCCGCCCCGCTGCGCGACTGCACCGCGTGTTGCCGGACGGCGCCGTAGAGCCGCTGCGGCAGCACCTTCTCCCACGAGAGCGCCATCGACTCGAACCACAGCAGCGTCTGCCCGTGGTGCCCAGCCAGCTCCCACGGCAGCTGCTGAATAGTGTACTCGAGCAGCCGCGGTGCAAGCAGCGGCACAAAGACGTGCGGGGCGTGCTTGAGCAGCGCGTCGAGCACGTACCAGAGGGTGCGGTTTGCGGGGCCGTCAAGGTCGGACTGCTCCATCAGCGCCTTCCGCAGCGCCGCCCACGTCTCGGCAGCCTTGCCGAGATGCCGCAGGGCCAGTGCCGCCAGCGCCTCCACGCGTGCCTCGGACGGGTTGCCCTGCCGCAGCACCGCGTAGAAGAGGCGCTCCGTGTAGAGGGCGGTTGCCGGCGGGCGTGGGGACGCAGCCGCAGCCGCTGATACACTCGCCGCGGCACACATGTGTCAGACTCGTCTGGTGTGTGCACCTCGCGTATGCTATTGTGTGTGTTTGTGTGTGTGGTTTGGCTCGCTCGGTGGCTCGGCCCAAGAAAGAGGTGTCAAGTCTAGGTCGATTCCCGCGTGGCCCTCTCTTGCGTGTGTGTCGCGATGTGTGCGACTGTGTGTAGGTGACCGGGGGGGGGGGGGGGGAGAAACCAAGAACAAGGAGGAAGTGAAGAGGGACGGATGAGTGTAAAGGGGAGGGGGGAAGGGAGTGAGGATCTGAGGGGGAAGGTCGGAGGGTCGATAAGCACAGGAACGGAGCCACAGAAGCGACACGGCACACGGCAATATACGCTGGCCGTCACCCCCCGCCCCCGCCCGCCCCTTCCCTCCCCTCTCTCTGTCAGTTCGTTGCACAGCCGCAGGTGTGTCAGCGTGGGGACGCGCTACAGTCTCTCAAGGCTCGTCCGCAGTTCTGCCAGCCTCTCATCGCCCCTGAAGTACTCTCCGTGACGACACGCCAACAAAGAGGAGCACCGCATCGCACGCGGAGGGCCGCACACCGCCGTGCCACTCGTGATGCACATTTTCCGTCTTGAAGGTGTCGCTCTCGCCGAGCCGACACGATGATGATGATAATGATGATGTGTGTGTGTGTGCGTGTGCGTCGAAGCCATTCCTCGTCGGACTCTCCGCCAGCTGACCATCTGTCTCCGTGGGCCGTGTCTGTGCATTGCGATTCGTGAGAACGACGTGTGCTTGGCCCATTCATAGACCACATGCCGACTCGACGGTGTCAACGCCGAGGTTCTCCGCACCCCCACCGCCCCTCTCACCTGCGCACCTTCCCATCAATTGTTTTCCTTTTTTTTCTTCCCCCCCCCCCCACGATCACCCCGCTCCTCCCTACAGCACCCCACCCCCGGTTGTTTCCCCTTGTGTAGTCCCACGGAACTCCGTTCCCCAGTCCAGATGGCCCTCTCGCGGGTGTGATGACAGTGCAACCGGCGCAGGGGGGGGGGTGGAGAAAGTACACTCAGGAGGGGGAGGGAGATGCAAGTCAACACACAGAAGAGCACGAGAGCATCGCGGTGGAGTAGGCTTGAAGGAGTGGCAGGTTGAGAGCGGGGGGGGGGGAGTAAGGGTAGCGACGGTGGAAGGGGGTCAGGGTTGGTGGCAAGAGAGGAGGAGAGGAGAGGCGGCGCACACACAAAAGACTTACACATCCCCCCCACACACACACACACAGCGAAATACTCGAGTTAGAGAAAAAGATAATATGAGAGCACAAGGAAGTACGCGCGAGTCGGTGATTGGGGGGCAGTGCCTCGGGAAGGCACGCTTACACACATCCACAGACAGAGGGAGAGAGACAGAGACAGAGAGACAGATCGGGTACGCAAACCAAGAGGTAGAGAAAGATCGAGGAGGGGAAAACTACTCACACACACACACACACAGAGAGAGAGAGAGAGACAGTCAATCAGGTAGGCAAGGAGGACGACGAGAAGAATGGCGTTTTTTTTTCTTGTTTGGTTTTGAGTTTGTGTGTGCGTCTCGGTTGGTGGAAAGCGCTTGTGTAGAAGCGTTACGACGGGAGGGTGGAAGAGGGAGAGGGGAGGGGGAGGGGGGGGGGAGGTGGCACGGCGCTGGTGCTGTTCTCCTTCGCGGCATTGCCCTTCCCCTCCCCCCTGCCCCCTCCTCCTTTTTATCCCTTGCTCGCCGCCACCTGGCAGCGATGCGCGGGCACCCCTTCCTTCCGTTCTCGCGACCGCTACCTCCCCCTCCCCCCCGCACGCACACCCTTCCCTGCTCTTTGCTCCGCCTCTTCCTCTCTCTTACGTGTGTGTGTGTGCCTACGTGCGTACGTCACAGAACCGCCGTGCAGCTTCAGGAAATGGAAAAGGAGGAGGAGGAGAGGCAAAGGCTGAGGTGGAGGGGGGGAGGGATAAGGATTGAAAGGGGGGCGGGGGTGATGGCGAGGGCGATACGGAGGCGGGTGGAAGATGTGGGGAGTGTGGGGAGCTTCTTTGTTTTGCTATATGGTGGTCGCGAGAGCGGCTTGGCAGGTGTGAAAGTCGGGGTGGGAGTGTGAGCGTACATGTGTGTCTGTGGGTGTGTGCAACTCTGTTGTGTGTGGGTGTGCACGGCGTTTGTGAAATAAAACCTGCCCCTCCGAAGGGCGAACACGTAGACACCACGGCGGTGCACAGGCAGGCACTTCACACACATCCACACCTACACAGAGAGTGAGAGAAAGAGACACAGACACACAAACCTGAGACAGCGCTGCGCACCACACACACACACACACACACACCTTACCACGCACTCTGAGGCGTCCAAAAGTAGAATGAAAAAAAATCCGGAAAAAAGGACCAGGAGAAGGAGGAGAAAGCACACAGAGACACGCGCAAAGCGAATTTTTCTTTTTTTTTCCTTCTTCAAACCACGGGCGTTGAAAGACCTCGAAGAAAGGGGGTGGGAGAGGGGAGGAACAGGCGCAGGACCACGTCTGGCAGCCTGCAGAAAGAATCACAGACAAGAACACAGAAGACGACAAGAGAAGGCGGGGGGTCGGGGGGTGGGAGGGGGTGGCCCAACAGTCAACGAAGTGTCAAGGGGGAGACAGAGAGAGAAAGAGAATGAGAAAGAAGATAATAGTGCCCTTGTCCGCTCTCCTCGCACACCTCGGCTACCCGCCCCCCCCCCACCGTGTTAACACCCCGCCTTCCCCGTCTCCGTGCGTCTCAGTCACAACCATCACACGCAACAGGTGCACAACCAAATCAAAATAGGGAGAGAAAGATAGATGGAGAGAGGGCAGCCCCCGCTGCAGAGACACACCCACACGCACAACCACACACGCACAACCACACACGCCGACGGAGCGATGAGCGAGAAGGGAATGGGGTGGGGGCTGTGTGTGTGTGTGTGTGTGTGTGTGTGTGTGGGTGCTCGTCTGAGAGAACGAGGGGGGACGGAGGGAAGGAGGCAACACACAACAGCAACAGCCGCTGTCCTGTCCTGTCCTCCTCCTTCCCCCCCCCTTCCGCCCCGCCCTGTCACTTTCTTCATTTTTCACGTGCTGCACGCCGACCGCCCCGCCCCCATCTCTTAGCTTCTTTTTTCCTTTCCCGCTCTCGTTCGTGGTGAAAGTGGAAGGTGAAGGGTGTGGAGTGGGGGTGGGGGGGGGGGGGCAGTCCTCCCTGTCCGCCACTGCCTGCTTACTGAACGAAGCGGTAGTACTCGATGCCGATGTCCTGGAAGGCGGCCTCGTTGCGGCTGCCCACACGCTCAATCACAAACTCCATCTTGCGCGTGCCCTGGGCCAGGTCGTTCTTCTCCGCGCCGGTGTGGAGGCCCTCGTACTGGGCCTGGTCCAGGTTGACCGGGTTCTCGAGCGCCTTGCTCACGTTGATGTTCGCAGCCGCCTTCTCCCAGCCGGGCACGGGCACGATCGGAATCGACATGCTCGCGTCGCCGGAGCCGTAGCCCACCATGACCATCGGCTTGCCGGTGATGTCCAGCTTGCGGGTGTACGCCTCCTCGAAGCCAGCCGCCAGCCAGCACGGCAGGGAGGCGGTGTACAGGTTGCCGAAGTTGCCCATCGTCGGGCTGCCCATGCTCATCTTTTTCTCGAGCAGTTCAATGAACTTCTTGTCCTTGCGCAGCACCTTGGCCACCTTGTCCGTCGCCGGGAACGCGTTCTTCGGCTCCGAGCCGTTCTCGATCTGCTGGAAGTACTGCGGGTCCACGTCAAGCTCCTTGATGACCGCCGCGGGGTCCGCCTTGCCCTGCTTGCACAGCTCGGCGAAGTGCGCCTTGTGCTCCTCCGACGTCGCGCGAGCCATGCCGCGGGCGTACAGGAAGGACATGGCCTGGATCGGCATCATGTTGTAGGGGCGGTGGAAGAAGAGGGCGGCGACGTCGTCGTAGTACTTGCCCGGGGACGCCTGCAGGCGCTCCAGCATGTGCTCGACCGCGACGGTCACCTCCTCCTGGTACACCAGCGTGCTGTACGGGCCCGAGAAGACGGGGAAGTCGGCCATCTTGCCGTTCGCCGAGCTCTTGGTGTACTCCTCGAGGTTCATGAAGTGGCGGCGGTGCGGCTTGCGGAAGTCCGGGCCACGGTAGTCGGACGCGGAGCCGCTATACTGCAGCTGCACCTCGAACAGCTTCGGCTCGCGCTCAATGGCCATGGCCGTCGCGCCGGCACCCTGCGTCTGCTCACCGCTGGAGCCGAGCGCGTACTCGGCGATATCCGAGGCCACGGCAATCGCGATGCGGTCACCGCCGTCAGCGCTGGCGAAGCGCGTCGCACTCTCCATCGCGTACACGCCGGCCAGGCAGGCGTGCTTGAACTCCGGCACCTCGCAGTGGCGCGAGATGGCGGGCAGGTTCATGGCCTTCAGGCCCTTGTCCACCATGCCCTTGACGATGATGGCGCCGGCCGAGTTGTCGGACGAGCTCTCCGTGCCGAGGCCGAGGAAGCCGATCTTCGTGGGGTCGATGTTGTTGTTCACGATCAGGCGCAGCACCGCGTTGGCGGCCATCGTGTAGGCGTTCTCGTTCTGGTTCGTGATGCGGAAGGACTTGCCGACGACGTTAGACACCTTATCCCAGCTGTTGTTGGTCCACTTGCACCACTGCTCGAGATCGACGCGGCAGTGCGGGGCGTACACGGCCATGCCGCTGACACCGGCGTGGCGAAGAGCCGTGGTGCGCATCATCGTGGCGGGAGGGCGGAGGGGAGGGAGGGGGGGGGACGAGACGGGGGAAGGGGGAGAAGAAAAGACGGAGGAAAAGCGAGGTAATGAGAGGAGTGATAATAATACTAGTGGCGAGAGGGCGTTAAGAGAATTCTGCAACACAAAAAGTCGGAGGGAGCGAGGGAGTGAGGGAGGAGGGGGACGTGAGGCCGCCGTTGTTGTGTCGTGTTTGTGTTCGTGTTCGTGATGCGAGTCGGAGAGGTGGGGAGGGAGAGACAGGGGGGAGGGGTGAGGGAGCATAGAGGGAGAGGCAAGTGAAGCCAGCCGCAGCATCGTGGTTGAAGAGGGAGTGTGAGAGGGAGGGAGGGAGGGAGGGGGGACGGTCGCGCGACGCTTCTCCATCTGCCAGAGTTGAGGCGAGAGCACCTGATGCGCTCCTTTTTGTTGTTGCTGTTTGGTGAGGCGACGCATCAACGTGCGAGGGTGGCCAGGACAATGGTAAGCGTGTGCGCACGCACGTGCACACAAGAGAGAGAGAGAGATGCGAGTGTGTGGGCGAGCGCCACATACACACACACACACACACACACACACACACACGGAGGGAGATAACACAAAGCGCAAATGAAGTGTGACGGTGGTACGTAACGTGAGCCGCGCGGCTTGACAACATAATCCCCCGTTCGTCCGCGCCTTTTTTATGCGGACACACCGACAGACATTTCGAACACCATCCAAGGGAGCAGAGAGGTGAAGCAGGAGGCCATCAACGGCTTGGGGAGGAGGGAGGGGGAGTGTCACAGAGCAACGAAGGGACGATTGGGAGGAAGTAGAAGCGGTGAAGGACACAAGAGGAGGAAGGCGAGGGTGTCGCTGCCGCTAAGAGAATAGAACGGAAGAGAAGTACGGGAAAGACACTGCATGGAGCAGGACGCACAACGGCACCAATACACACACACATACAGGGCGTCCACAGACAGCCAGCCAGCCAGGAGAAATGTCAAACGCCAGCACACAGCGTCACGTGCAGAGGGGAAATGAGAGGGGGAGAGAGGGACGAGCGTCATCACGAGCAGCTCGGGCTGCCGCACAGGTGACTACGACGACAGCATTCGCTTCCTGTACGTTTGCCACATGCTGCTCTTGAAGTCCTTGCGGTGCTCCAGCACGCGGCGCACCACAAACTGACACCACGGCGAGTCATCGGAGCTCTCGGGCAGCGTGTGCAGTGGCGGTACCCCCACCCCGCCGTCCGCCAGCTCCGCCGAGGACTTGCTCATCACATACTGCACCACGCCGTACAGTTTGTCCAGCAGCTCCGCCCCAGATACGCACAGCACCTGCGCCGGGTCGCCCCAACCGCCGCGGCCGCGGCCGCCAGCGGCGGCGGCGTCGATGCTGCTCGAGAAGCCGTTGCTCTCGTCATCCAGCGACGTCTCGCGCCGCTCGTCGCGGCCCACCTCGAAGAAGAAGGCGCGCACGAGGTCGAGGTCTGCCAGGATCAGCGGGGCGTCCGCCGCACTCAGGAACACGTCCGCGCCATCCACGTACACGCCGAAGAGGCAGGCGACGAAGTTGTGGCCAAGGCGGTAGTGCAGCTGCCGCAGCGCTGGCTCGAAGGTGATGCTCTCGCACACGCGGTCGAAGGCCACGCGCACCTCGCTCAGGATGCGCTGCATCGTGACGGCAGGGTACAGCCGCGGCATCGCGAACACTGCCGACTTCCCCGCGCTGCGCTTCATGGCCTGGTACTCCTTCACGTCCAGCCGCATGTACTTGGAGACAAGATCGCAGATACGGTCTTGACGGATGATGTGCACGCTGAGAGTGTCGCACACCTGCGTCACAACGTGGTGCAGCTTGTGGAGCACCTTATCGTTGATCTCGTCCATCGGCACCACCGGGGCCCCGGTGACACAGCGCACCAGTTCGTACTGCCGGTGTGAGCGCGCCACAAAGCCGTGGAAGCCCTCGAGCATGCACACCACAGTGTGCAGCCGGCGCACGCCGCTGGGCAGCACCGTCCGGTCCCCGCCCAGCCTTGCGCATTCACACTGCACTCGCTCGCACTCCGCCGCGAGCATCGGCACCTTGCTCCTGGCCGCGGGTGGCGCCAGCCGCGGGTACCCCTCCAAACACTTTGCCGCGAGCGACGTCATCACCGCCATGCACGAGCACAGGCGGGCGTACTGCTGGGCCGCCGGGTCACCCCCGAGCGGCGGCGGACGCGCGGCGCCGAGCACGGCGCGGAGGAAACGCACGACGTCGCCGGAGGGGGTCGTGGCGTGCTCGAGGGAGTCCGCCCACTGCAGCGTCAAGTCCCCCATGAGCCGCTTCGCGAACCGTGCGTGGGCCGCTTCGTCGTAGGCGGCGAGGGTGTCGAGCGGGGCAAGGTAGCGCTGCGTGACGCGCATCAGCAGCTGGCACAGAGGCTCGCTCTGGTTGGTGCGCCGCTCACGGCCGCAGCCGTCCAGCAGGTAGTCCAGGAAGGCGTCCATGGCGGCCTTGTAGTCTTTCGGCACCTCCTTGGCAGGTCCGGGGTAGGCCCCCTTCCAGTGCCGCTCGAGCAGCATGTACGCGCCGATGCGCAGCCGGCCAGGCACGATCAGCATCGTGGCCAGAGGGAAGCTGCGCACCAGCATGTGGCAGTACGCCCGCTGCTTCGCATCGAGCTCACGGCTGACGCACTGGAAGAGCGAGGCCGTGGCGAGGTTGTGCACGTCCTCCGTGTCGTCCATGAGCTCGGCAAAGCCCCGCAAGACACCGGAGTTCACGAAGACCTCCATGAAGGCGAGCAGGATGTCCTCGGCAGCGGAGCTTGGCGGCAGCACGGGCATGTCGTTCACGAGCACCATCGCCGTGAGCATGCATGGCGGCAGGACCAGGCATGTTTCGATGAACGCAGCCGTCACACTGCGCTGCATGTCGTCCGAGTAGCTCGCGTCGAGCCACGGCATCGGCACGGCAGCTAGGCAAAAGGTCTCCTGCAGCACGTAGTAGGCGTACTTCACCGGCGGCGTCAGCTGCGCGTGAGCGAGGTCGGCGACGGCGATGCAGCTGACGGCGCGAGCCAGTTCCTTCAGGAAGACGACCTGCGCCTCCGGGCTGCCGCTCTGCTCGTTAGCCATCAGCTGGGCGTGCAGGTGGCAGTAGGGCTCTGTCTGCCGCGGGATGCCAAGACGCTCGCGCACCGCCGCCAGGCAGTGCTCCACGCTGCGCTCGGTGTAGATCGGACGGAGGGTGCTGGGGTCGAGCTGGTAAAGCGGGATGAGGCAGGCAGCGAAGAGCATGGCCCGGATCGCGAATGGAACGTGGGTGTCCCCCGGGACGTCGGGGTGGTGCTCGATGACAAAGAGGACCGCCTCCATGCGACTCACAAACTCCTCGTCCGTCGAGTTCTCGCTCAGCAGGCGGAAGGTGGCCACGTCGGGGCGCAGCTCTGCAAGGTAGCGCCGCCGCTCCTGCCGCACGACGGCGGAGTCGTCGTCCAGCGGGCCTTTGAGCGCCGGCGGGGCGATGTTCTCGACGGCGCGGATGTGCTGCTCATCCGTGATGTTGAAGACCTGGCGGTACACCTCACTGAGCTCGCGCTCGTACTTCTCGTGCCGCCGCGTCAGCAGCACCCCGGTGGCGAGGAGGAGCGTGTCGTAGGCAAAAGTTGGCAGGGCATCGAGGAAGGGGGCGAGGGGTGCGCCATCCACCACCTCGCACAGCTGGATGTGCGGGGGGCTCGGGAAGGCGGTGCCCGCCGTCGTGGACCCCTCGCGCCGCCGCCGCTCTTGCGCGACGGCGTCGAAGACGGGGCCGAACTGTCCGGCGATGTTCGTGGCGATGGAGCCGTGCGTGGTGCCGCAGAGCGGGAGCTGAACCTGCTCCATCCGCTGCGCCGCGTCGCCCATGCCCGGGTCCTCCTTCGCGGTGGCGGGCACACTCTTCGGGTGGCCCGCCTGCCGCACGTTTTGTATAGAGGAGGACAGCGGGTTCCAGACAGCAGCGAGGATGCCGGAGCCAGACTTGGAGCTAACGGAGCGGCCCTCTGCCGCATTCGGCTTGGCAGAGGCTGGAGCGGAGGCGGTGGCGGGGGCGGTGGTTGAGGCGGGGCGTGTCGTGCCACGGCGCACGTGGCCGCCGCCCGTGTTGGCTGTGTCGCTGCCTCCAACACCATCGCCGCCGCCGCCGCTGCCGCTGAAGGCGCGGAGGGCATTAGCGATGTGCCCGAAGATACCCCTGCTGCCCCCGTCGGTTGACGCGGATGCCGCGGTGTTGGGGCTCACTTTGGTGGCGTCGCCGCTGGGGGTGCTGGTGGTGACGGGGCGAAGGGCGCACTGCTCCTGTGCGTGCAGCTTCGGCACATCACCGTCCACTCGCCGCCCGGCGGACTGCGGTGGCGGCAAGGAAGGGGGGGTGCTGGCGCTCGTGGCGCTAGAGAGTGCGGGAGCCTTCTTGTGACACCCTGACGCACTGGCGGCTGCTGCTGCTGCTGCTGGTGCCGTGCCACCACCGCCGCGCCGCTGCACGTCGCCGCTGCTGCTCCCGATGATGGCGGGGCAGGCAGACATGTCGAACACAAAGGGCGGTGGCTTCTTGAGCTTTGCACGGCGCACCGCGCGCTCCGCCTCGGTGAAGAGGGGGATCGGGCTGGGGCAGCTGCTGAGTTCGACGCGGTCCAGCGAGGAGACGCCGTCGGGCAGCTTCAGCGTTACATTCGGAGGCGGGTGCCGCAACGTGTAGAGCAGCAGTGCATCACGCTCCGCCTGCATGGTGCCGCGGGGGAGGGAGGGTTGAAGGCAAGAGAGGGGAGGGGAGGAAAAAAAAAAGCGGGTTGACTGCAAGCCGTAGGTACGGGAGACACGGTGTGGCGACTATCACGAGGCCGTGCCGGGTATCAACAAGACCGCTGCTTTATTGCTGTTGTTGTTGTCGTTTTTTTGTTCTACTGGTGCGGCCACAACGTGCGTGTGTGTGCGCTCAGGGAGGGGTGGGGTGGGAGGGGAGAGAGATGGAGGGGGAGTCTGCAGAGCGCCGGACCGTGTGAAACGAAGCAACTGTACCACAAGTCGCCCCGTGTATGCCTCGGGGCGTGGAACCCAAAAGACAATCGCTCGGGCTGACGTCGGATGGCGCACTGGACGGCTGTGATGAAAAGGCGCGAAAAGGCAGGTGTTGATGAGGAGGAGCGAGGATGAAGGGGGGAAAGGATAACTACTGTGTTGCACAGCTGCGTGGCGACAACGCGACACGGTGCTGGATGGGAAAGAAGGGGGGGGGAAGGAAGAGGCGGGAACGTAGCTTGGATATCAGAGGAGAATTGCGGAGCATTGGATGGTGGGGGTGGGGGTGGGGTGCAGTGTCGCGCATCTTGATGGAGTTGACACTTGTGTGTGGTGTGGTGGATGGGCTAGCAGTGCTGCTCGCTGATGGTAGGGAGGCAGGGAGAAACAGAGAGCAGGGTTTCAACGTGCTGCCTCCCTTCTCTACTTCTTTTTCACGTTTTTTTTTCTTTTGCTTGTATGATTCTTCTACGGATAGCGTTGCGTTCAGCTCTGCTGCTCTGAGAGGGACGTTGAGGAGGCGGAGGTGACGAGAAAAAAGGGGGGGGGGTGTAGTAGAGCGGCGAGGTAAGCCACCGGGTGGGGGAGGGGTGTGGGTCGTAGTAAAGGGAAGCTGAACGATGCAGCCCTCCAAGTCCTGTCGACGGCCACCTCCCGTCCCCTGCCACTCTCTCTCTCCCCATCGAGATGCGAGTCCCCTCTCCATCCAGCACGCCTAGACAAGGGAGGGGCTGGGGGTGAGGCAAGTACACAATGTAAGCCGACAGCGGCAGACCTTCACACCCATCAGCCCTCCCTCCTCCTTACTTGGTGGAGATGAAAAAGAAAAAAAGGCAAGGAGGAGGAGGAGGAGGGGGGGGTGTTGGTGGGTGTCTCTATGCTTGCACGCCGAGCCGCGTACTTCTCGCACAACGGTGATAGAGAAGGGGGGAGGGGGGGTACCGAGGGAAGCGGTGGTGCGGCAGGATGAAGAGAGGCGCGCATCCAGTCGGGGAGAGAGGGGGGAAGGGGGGGAAGGGGGGGGGCTGCGAGAGGGCCCACGTGCGCACTTTGTGGTCGATTCACACGCTCCCGGTGCCCACTCTCTCGCACTGTCTCTCAACGTGGGTGTGAACAAGGGGGGAAACGATCATCTAAGAGCTTGGGGCCCCGCCGTGGGTTGCGCGCACGGCGACGGTGTACTGCGCCGTGTCGCCCCACATCTGTGCCGCGTGGTTGTTCAGCGGGGATTCGTTGTTGGGGTGGTTGAGCAAGTTCTGGATGGACAGGAGGATGGAGCTGACCGAGTAGACCGCCGACCACTTCTCCTTCAGGATGTCGAGGCAGATGGCGCCGCGGGTGTCCACGTTGGGGTGGAAGCACGGTGTGACGAACGTCACCGTGGGTGCCTCGTACGGGTAGTTGGCGGGGAAGACGAGGAGGAGGTTGTACTCGAGGTCCTGGTACGGCGTGTTGGGCACGCCCGTGACACTGCCGATCCAGCGAAACAGGTTATCGTCCTCAGGGTAGGCGGAGATGCCCTCCGCGTCGCTCATCATGACCTCCATCAGCTCCCTCTGCAGCCGCGCAGCCGCGCCGCTGTTGCCACCACCCTGCATGATGCAGCTCGTTCTCCTTCTTTTTGTGTGTCTGTGTTTCAAAGTGAGGTTTTATGAAGTCTAGTCGAACGTAAATGCAAGTGAGTGATATAGCTGAGCTGCTGCGGCCGATGTCGTCGCGGAGCCGCAGCGTGCAAGGCAAGCGGGGGCGCGGGGCGGCTCTGTGAGCGGCGAGTCCAGTGTGTTAGGGCGTGTGTGAAACACGCAGCTAAGGAAGCAGGGGAGGCTGAAAGCCGGTTAGTGAAGGGGGGGTGGGGGGATGGTTGATGGGGGGAGGGGGTGCGGGGTCGGTGGAGAAGCTGTACGCATGCGGCAGTGTGAGATTGGGACTCCGTCGCGAGGATGGGCAAGAAGGGGGAGGGAGCGTTGAGCAGGAGGTAGAGATTGGGTAGGGAGCGGGGGCATGCGAGTGTGGGTGCGTGTGCGGACAGTGAGCCGGAGCGGGCCATCTTGCTCGCACCTCCCACACGTGGAGCACACGTTATGCAGGGAAAGAGTTTTCTTTTATCTTCTGTTGTTGAGGACAGAGAGGGCAACGAGTCTCGTGTGAGCACGGAACACATAGCTCCGCCATTGGGGGAGAAGACACGAACAGAGATACAAGATGGCCACTGTGTGCCACTCCTTCGGCTGCCATCGCAGCACGACAGCGCCGCAGCTCACGAGTGCATGAGGTGTGGGAGGACTTCGCGGGTGTACCAGTCCGCGCCCTCGCCGGCCACCGTGTCCGTTGCGTCCTCGCACCCTCCCGCCTCGCTCTCCGCCCAGACCTCCATGAAGTGCTGCATCACCTCCGTGCCAACGTACTGCTCGAAGGGCTTCAGCAGCAGCACCTCCTGCGTCACACTGCGCCGCTCCACATCACGGCGAGCCAGCACGCGGTTCACCGTCAACGCCGCCGCGGGCCGCGACAGGGCCGACCACTCGGACGGGAGGAAGATGCGCTGCATGTGACGGAGCAGCACTGTCATGACGGACACCCGCATCGGGTCCACGCCGGCGTACACCTCCTCAAAAGGCACGAAGACCCGCTTGCCAGCTGCAGAGGCGGGGCGGCCGGCCACGGAGGGGTTGGTGCCGGTGCTGCTGGGCGGTGCAGTGCGGGTGGCGGTGTCGCCGCCGTGCTCATGCGTGGCGCTAAGCTGTTCGAGGTGCTGGAGGCGGCGCTCTTGCACGAGCGGGTGGCTGCGCAGGGGGCCGGCGAGTTCGATGATGGGGGGCTCAAAGGGGTAGCGGCTGGGAAAGTAGACGTAGAAGGCGAAGCAGCCGCGATACCATGGGGAGGCCGAGGATCGCACGTGCACCAGCCCGCTCCACGCATGGTCGCGCGTGAGCATGAGGTCCGTGCCAACCGCCTGCGGTGCAGCAGTGGTGGTGGCGGTACCGGCCATCGCGTCGCTGGACACCCGAGCCACGGCAAGCCCGTCGAGGCCATACAGGGGCGGGAGAAGGAGCACGTCGCGTAGGGCCCTGTCGGCACTGGAGGACTCAGCCGACGGGTCGGCAGCCTCTGCGCCGGTGCCCTGTGTGGAGAGGAGCAGCATCTCGCGGCGAAGATATAGGGCGCGGAAGAGGAAGTCACGGGTCGAGGTGGAGCTGCCCCCGTGGGACGCGGCAGCACCTGAGGAGGAGGAGGAGGCCATGCCGCGTCAGGAGACCGAGGCGGAGAGGGGGTTGGGGTAGCACGATGGCTGTGCCGCCTGTGTGGTGTTGGATGGCTGAATGGAAAGGGAGGGAGGGTGGGGTGGGGCAGGCCAACGGAGAGACCTGCCACCAAAGCCCGGGGGGAGAAGAGAAAGGAAGCGGCGAGAGGCGTAGTGGTGTGGTGATGAGGAGGGGAGGCAATGGCATGTCTGCATTTACACAGAGAAAGAGAGAGATGGGCAGCAGTTCGCTGTCACGGTCTCCTCTTGGCTGCCGCATCCCATTCGGCTGCGGAGTGCGTGTGAGCCACGGCCTCTTCTGCACCCGTAACGCCCATCAGTCGCATCGATTTGGCGGTCGTGGCAGTGCAGGAGAAGGCAAAAAGGAGGGGCTGTGTGCGGCCTGCCCACACGTACAACGGTGGAGGGTAAGGGAGGGGGGAGGGGGCACCCCAGCGCTGCTGCGTCTCGCCAGGTAGGATTCTTCTTTTTCTCCTTATATTTGTGTGTGTGTCAGGCTTTTGGGCAAGATGTTGCGAGAGACAGCAGTGGCCTCGCGTGAAGAAAGAGAGAAAGAGAGAGGGAGAGGGAGAGGACGAAGGACCGGGGACCAGGAGCGGAGAAGTGGAAGGGGGGGGGGGGCAGCGGAGGGGGGAGGAAGGGGGGAGTGGAGGGAGTGGGGGGAGTGGAGGGAGTGGGGGGAGGGAAAGAGGTGGCGGAGAAGCTGCGCGCAAAAAAAGAAAAGGGGGAAAAAAAAGAGAAGAACCGTGGTGGACTTGGTGTACATTGTTTCACCTCAAAGAGCACACGCACGCACGCACTGCCAAAAGAAAACCTATGCAAATGGACTCCCCCCCCCTTGTAGCCCTTCATCGTCTGTGCTGGCTCCCTCCGCATCTCTCTCTCTCACAGCCCCCCATCCGACTTCTCGTATACCCCTCCAATCCTACACACAATGGAGCGTGCGCGCACCACACACACAGGCGCCAGAGCGTCAGCGACGCACTAGCATACATAACCAAAAACGCCAATACACACACACACACACCAGTAGCAACGTAACGTAGTCTAACAACGACGCAAAGGCGGAAACACAAGTACTGGCATGGGAGATGAAGAGCAACCACAGACACACACACGAAAGACCTAAACACAAAAAAGTAAAAGAAATAGATTTAGTGAAGATACGCGCCGACACGCACGCGCGCAGTGCGGGACACAAAGCAGAAGACCCGCGTAACCTGCCGGCCACCTCTCCCCTCTCCTTCGTCGCCCGCTCATGAACACGTGGACGGATGCAGCCAGGGGGAGGGGAGGAAAAAGAAAGAACAAGAGGAAGAAGGGGGGGGGGGCGTGCGTGGCGCACCAGCTGGTGTGTTCCGTGTGTGGGGCATCCCTCATGACACGCGGTCTGGAAGGCGGGGGAGGGAGAGGGAGGAAGAGGGAAAGGAGGAGGACACTCATAGAGTCGGAGAGAGAGGGAGGAGGAGTGTAAGGGGGGGAGGGGCTAAAGGGGCGAGTGTAACGGAGGAACGGATGCCGCCAGCAGCTAAAAGAGGAAGGGGAGGAGATGATGGGGGGCGGAGACGGGGGAGGGGGAGGGGGCTGCAGAGCATCGGTGGAGCTGAACGCCAGTCCAGAGAAGAAAAAAGAGGGGAAGAGAGAGAAGGAGGAGAAGAAAGAAGAAGAAATCTCAAAAGGGGGGAAAAGGAAGCACGAGACGGACGGACGGGGGGGGGTGGCGTACGGAGCACAGCTCACCACGTGCGGTAAAGGACCAACAAGTATGCACGCAACTCACCCACCCACCCATCCACACACACACACACACTCATACACACGGACACACTTACGACTTCTCACAGAAGACTGCACCTGTGCCCTCTCGTCCCTATATATTCGTCATCTTCCTCTTTCCCCCCCCCCACCCCACCTCACCCCACATACACACACAGACGCAGACAAATAAGGAGACTCCTCTTTTTGTTGCTGTTGTTGTTTGGCCTCTCGGTCTTTGAGCGTACCGTGAACGCCGTGCCGCCTTCCCCATCATGAGAACACGGACGCTGAGAAGAAAAGAACGGAAAGCGTGCGTGTGGGGGGGAGGGGGGGAAGGGGGGGGGGCTGTGAGAGAGGGGGGAGGGGACATCAAGACGCATGCAGGGGCGCATACACACGCAGACATCCATCCAGCCATACAAACACACACACACACACACACACACATACACACACACATTTCGTTGAGCGAGAAGGTGTGTACACAGCGTGACGTGCCGACAGCCAATCACGCACCTGCACATATATATATATATATATATATATATATATATATATATATTTGCTGCCGTAACGCACTGGGGCCACTGCAATGGTGAGAGTGTGATGTGGTGTGGGGGAAGGGGGAAGGGGGAGGGGGAGGGGGTGAGGGAAGGGGGGGAGGGGGGAGGGGAATGAAGGGGGAAGGGGGAGAGGGGGGGGGAGGGGGGGAGGGGAGGGGGAGGGGGAAGGGGGAGAGGGGGGGAGGGGGGGAGGGGAGGGGAGGGCTAGCGCACACGAGAGAAGCAGCACAGAAAATGAGGGAGGGGGAGAGGGAGGAACACGCACACACACACACACACACACACACACACACACTCACGCAATCCAGCACAGGCTGCTGGTGCTGAGTCCACACGCTGTTGTTGAGGGAAGAGAGGAAGAAGGGGACGAGAACACAGGCAGGGGCACGCGGAGAAGAAAAAAAAGAAAGGGCGGGGGGCCGTGGAGGGGGGGGAGAGATGAGAAGCGGATGCGGAGAAAGAGAAGAGCGTTGCCTGATGGGAGGGCGGCTGATTGGGTGGGGGGAGAGGGGAGAGGGGAGATGGGAGAGAGGTGATGAGGCGCTGGAGACACACACCCACACGCACCCTCCGGAGGTGGAAAAAAAAGTCAACGCTCTCTCTCTCTTTCTTTCTTTCTGTCTTTCTCTTACTCACTCCTTCCCCCCCCCCACCCCATCACTTGCTTCGCTGTCTCGGCTTTTCGACCGTCCTGGGAAGTGCACAAAGTAAAGAAAAGGGAAATGTGTGAGTGTCTGTGTGTGTGTGTATCGGTGAATGTGGGTGGGTGGGTGGGTGGGGGGGGGGGGTGCATGTGCGGTGTGCGACCACCAGACGTGGGGAGACACACACACATACAGACACACACACCACATGCATACATACACACACACACACGGATGTAACAGGGGAAGCACATAACGAAGAGAAGAAGGCAGAAGCAAACGAGGAGAAAGAGGTGTGGACACACACACACACAGACCCACACATCACACACATCATACACCCTCAAGTTCTTGCACAGGGCCACAGCTCCACGCACGGGGGCGAAGACACAAAAGAAGAGAAAAAAACGAAAGCTCACACGTTAAACGCGGTGTGCACGGGCCCGCCATAACAAAAAGAAGAGGGGGTAGCACATACGTTCAGGTGGTGCCGCAGCAGCGGCATGCTCGACTTCATGGCGACATCAGCACCCTGCAGAACCAGTCTCTGTGTGTGTGTGTGTGTTTGCGGACGGCCAGGACAACCCCCTTCCCCCTTCCCCCGCCCCCGTCCCAGAAACGTGCCTACAGAAGCGGCATTAGCGGCCAACGAAGCGCCCCTTGCATGAGAATGTGTAGAGGGCAGGGTGAAAGTCAGCTCAAAGCCGTGACCGCAGGCGTGGCAGTGGGGGGGGGGGGGGGAAGCCCATCCGAGGACGGACTGCTGGAGGTCGGCCAAGACGTGCTGAGGAAGGGGGGAGCGGGAGAGAAAGGAGGCGAGATGAAGGGATGGGGGGAAGTGGAACAGGAGCGGCCGGCACGCCGCAGGTGAGTGGCACCGGTCCAGAGGTGTGTGTGTGTGTGTGCCGGCAGCCAAACCAGACAGAGGCGTTGCCTTCACGTCCGCACCCCTGAAGCTTGCCCTGCACACACACAAACACACACACACACACACACCCACACACAAACACGAAGTGAGACAACTGTGTGCGTGTGGGTGTGTGTGTCTGTGAGAACAGAAAATGCAGTGGTCAGAGCGAGGAGTTAGCGGAGAGGAGGGCAACGGAACAAGGAGGAAGAGAAGAGAAGGGAGGGGAGGGGGGGGGGGCGAAGGCCTCGAGGTGACGGTGTGCCATGCTCTACACGTGAAAAAGAAAGAAGCGGGCGAGTCACCAAAGGCAAGAGCACAGAAGAAGAAAAAAGAAAAAAAGAGGAGATGCACGCAAGAGATGTGAGAGCGGGGGACAGACAGACAGAGAGGGAGGGAGGGAGAGAAGGATCAAAGAACAAGAAGAACAACAACAACAGCAAGAAGAACAGGAAGAAAAAGCACGGGTGAGGTCGAAACAAGGGAGGAAACAAACAAACAAAAGGAAGTGAGTAACGAAGAGGAGGGAGGGAGGAGAAGGAGGAGGAGGAGGGGGGAGTGATATGAGTGCTCCAGTGCCGGTGCACCTCCTCAGAACTCCTTCCCCCTTCTCCCTTCCCCCCTCCCTTCCTCATTCTCTCCCTCTCACCCGTCTGCTCCTTCTGGAGGGCTGGGAGAGAAGGGGGAGAGTCACCAACACGCGGGGGGAGGGAGGGGGGGAGGGGGGCAAGATGGAAGGACACAAAGGGGGGGGGACGTGGGGGGAGGGGGGGGACAAGCACTCAAGCACGCACTCACACACACAGAGGCATGCCCACACCTACCTCACAAAGACAGTAGAAGAGCGTGACAATGTGAGATCAAGAGACCAAAACGGTGGTGTCACCACCAGGAGCAGCTTCAACATGTGCTGTTGCGCGTGGTCTGCGCGGGGCACCCTGTGCACACGGGCAAGCTACTGATAATCGTTCACACACAGACACATACACACACAGAGAGAGATACATACACATGTATACACATAAACACAGCAGTGGCAACAAAGAGAGCAGCAGAAGGAGTGCCGTGGTGAGGCGGAGCGCAGCACTGCCGCTTCAATTACCGGCACGCCCTTGGCACACAAACACACACACGATCTCTCTCTCTTTCAAAGCACAGTGGGAGAGGCCCCGGCAAACCAAGACATGTACGCGTGTGTGACCACACGCCAAAAAGAAGAATCTGCGAAAGAGAAAGAAGAGAGGAAAGAGAAAAATGAGCGTTTAAAGAGCAGCCAACCACCGTATCAACCAAAGACACACACACACACACAAAAGAGAGAGAGAAAAGGAAAAAAAAAAGAGCCGCTGGGCCACCGCGACATGAACACCAGCGTCACACACATGTACAGGTGTAAGGAAAAAAAAGGCCTTTGTGCCTCAGTGAGCCAGACAGCATCACGACAACAAAAGCAATTGGAAAGAGACAAAAGGAATGGGGGTGCGGGGAAGGGGAGGGGGGGGGGTCGAGAGACACTGGTCTGGCTGTTCCTCGGGCGTCTCCTCTCACTCACTCACGTCTTCGCCCACTCGCCCACTCGCGCGCTCGCAGCAACAAGCAGTTGTGCAGCAGAAGCACTCACGCAGACACACACACACACAGACATACACAGCCAAGCACACACACACACACACACACACACACTGCGAGAGAGCCACTCAAGAGGAAAAAGAAGATGAAAGAAAAATATGAGAATTCAAAGAGAGAGAGAGAGCGCACGTCGCGTACATTGGCGAGAGGCGGAGGGGTGGCGGCACCTTAATGCTCAGTCGCAGACCGCACCTCTGCAGCACAAGGAGCTCACACACACACACACACACACACACACACACACACAGACACAGACACAGACAGCCAAGTGCTCGCAAACGCGGTGATGTGAGCGACTCTCTCGACGATGGCCCACGAGCGGGGAGGAAGGAAAGGGAGAAAGCAACCAGTAGAAGAAACGGAGGGGAGAGAGGAAGAAGGAAGGCACGGGGTCAGTACATCTGCTTGCTCTGTGTCTGAGAGGTGCTCCGGTGCTCCGACTTGCTACTCCCCGGGCGGGGTTGCCGCTTCGCTGCCTGCATCTCACCGAGGATGCGCATGCATTCGTTGTGTCTCTTCAAGACATCCTGATCGGGACCGACGAAGTAGTTGGCGCCCGCAATCCACTCGTTCAGCGTCACCTTCTTCTTCTTCTTGCTTTGCATGAGACTCACTGTGCCGCGCGTTAGCTCGTCCATCATCTCCTCCGTGAGGCCGGCTTGCGAATTGTCACGGCGCGACTTGTTCCCAGACTTGGCGCTGCGCTTGTCGCTCTTGGCAGATCGCCCAGCGCTGGGGGCGCCGAGTGGCTGGGACCTCGCCATGGCCCCCTTCTCGCGACTTGCACCGTTGCCCATGGCTATCCTAAAAAGCACAAAGTGGGGTGTGAGTGGAACAGGAAAAAAAAACACCCAATCAAAAGAGCCGTGTGCTCGACACGTGGCGCTGCTTGGCGGGTGGCGCGAGAACGGTATCGACTGTGTGTGTCTGCAGGGGTGGATGGTGGTGCGCACACTGGATGATGTCCCCCTTTCAAGAAGAGAACGAAGGGGAGGGGGGAGGGAGGGGGGCGGGCAGTGTTAGATGTACGGTGCGGGGGGGAAGGGGGGGATATACAGCGGCAGGCTTCAGCTGCTGCTGCTGCTGTCACGGCGGTGCCAACAGAACAGTAGGAGAAGAAAGAAGGAGGTGGCGGAGGAGGAGGAGGAAGAGGAGGAAGCAGAGAGAGAGAGGGGGGGGCAAGGAGACGTTCAGCTTGTAAACTGTATTGCTGCGGGGGTAACGTTGATGGGTGCGTGTGTGAGTGGCGGGTGGGCGGGTGGGTGATGTGAGATTGTATGTGGTGGAGGCGTAAGGGAAAGGACGGTCAACGAGCGATTCACAGTAGCGGGAATGGAGAGAGAGCGTGCTTCATTTTCAATGGAGGGAGGGAGGGAAGGAGAGAGAGGGGGAAGCCGCGTGTTGAAGCTCCGCCCTAAGCCCTCCCGATGGGGGGCTCGCCACCCTCACGGCGAGCACGGGATGCGCTGTGGGGACGGGTCAAGGCGACGGTCCAGGGAAAAGGAAGCCCTACAGAGAACACGAAATTATTTTTTAAAGGAACCAAGAGCGCTACGGCGAGCATGATTCCAGGGTCCATGCGCGCCCCCGTGTGTGTAAGTTGAAGTGCATCAAGTAGATGCCTCCTCACCAGTGTGCTTTGTGGGTTTTGGGGATCGATGGAGGGGAAGGGGGGGGGGGCTAGCGCGCCGGCTGCTGCAGGAATTCCATTGGGGGTGGAGGGGAGGAAGAGGAACGAAGGAGGAGGATGCCTGCCCGCACGCGCACGCGCCGGTCCACCTAAGCAGAAGAGGTCCCCATAAGTCAGGCGATAACGTAGGGGAACCGTGAGGGTCGATGGGGGAGGGAGGGAGGGAAGAGGGGAGGAGAGAGGGGGGCGGCGAGCGTTGGTTGGTATGCGAGTGCCTCAGCGAGGTGGAAGAGGGGCAGGAGAGAGGAGCAGCAACAGCAGGTGGTTGCTGCTGCCTCCGACCACCACCGAGACACACACACACACACACCGTGCCACACTCAGCCGGCCTACACCCCACCTGCACACGTGCAACCGTGACCTGGGCTTGACATGAACTGTGTATAGAAAAAAAAAAAAGAGAAGATGCAGACGAGATCTGCCACGGAGATGGTGCGTACAAAGAGGGAGCACCGGCGCACACGTGCAGAGGCGGTACACCGGCAGGCGGGGCAGTGGCGGTGGCGGTGCGCGGTGTCTCGCGTCGAGGGTCCTCCTCAGAGGCACCGCGCCTTGGTCTGCGCCTTCCGCTGCCGTCTCCGCGCATCGGCCGGCTGCACCTGCTCCGAGTCCCCACGCAGCCCGAGGGCGGAGACGTAGTGCGGGGCGTCCCAGCGCTCTTGATCGGGGTCCATGACGTCGCCCTCCGTCCTGATCCAGTCCCGCTGCTCCCGCTCCCCGTCAGACCAAATGTCGGGCTGCGGCACCGGGGCGAGCGGGGCCGCCGGGGGCAGCAGTCCCTTGAGCCAGCGCTGGACCTTGCTCATGGGCACGTAGCCGCTGAAGCTGTGCTGGCCCGAGCACCCGCTCTCGTCCGACGAGGCCCCATCCTTGTCCGTCGTGAGGCTGTTGGCGTAGCGGTCATGTCGCCGTGAGCTGGTGAGGGAGTTGAAGGAGGAGACGAGGGGTGAGGGCACGACGCTCTTCACGGGTGGGTGGGGCTGTGAGGGTGAAGCGTTCGACAACGGCTGCGGCCGTTCCCGCACCTCGGAGGAGCACTCGGCACCCATTCCGTTTGTGTGCGTGTGTGTGTGTGTGTGTGTATTTGTGTGTTAGCAGTGGTGGAGGTGGTGATGGTGATGGTGATGGCCGTGGTACTACGTGCCTTCGAGGTGCACGCGCAGCTGAACCCGGGTACTCGGTGGACCAGGCGATCCGCCAGGAGGTGACACACGTCGGTGATCAGCTCTTCACGGTGCACCCTGTAAAAGAGAGAAGCAAGAGACTGTACAGACGTGTGTGTGTGTGTGTGTGTGTGGTTGCTTGGGTATTGCTGCAGCTGTATGCGTGTGTGCGTGAGAGAGGCTTTGTGTGCTGAATGAGGGGAGTCGGACGCTTCCTCGTGCACTGTTCATTGTGTTGGCGGTGACGAAGGACCAGCAGTGCGAAGGCTGGATGACAGAGGCGAGGGTGAAGACGGTGGGGCACGGCATAAATGCCAGAACCAAACACGTGAGAGCATCAGCCCAGACGCACCGCGACGAGCGGCGCGGGAGCACAAAAATCACACACGGCGCATGCACTGCGAGCTAAGGTGTCGCTGAGAGCACTCACACAAAGGGAAGCTTGAGCAAGGAGAGGAGGGGGGTGGGAGGGAGGGGGGGAAGGGGGGTGGGAAGGAGCAGTTGCGAGGTGCCGCTGTGTTGGAGGACAGGCACACACACACACACACGCCCCCCTCTCTTTCTCGCTCTCTGTGCTCCACACATACGCTACCATCACTCTACCGATGCCCGTCAACGGATTCCCCCCTACAGCCCCTGTGCCAACAAACCCGAGTGCCGCGCGTGTGTGTGTGTGTCGTGTTTTCTTTCCTGTCGGCATTTACGTTGTTCGGCTTTTTTTTTTGTGATGGGGAGAGGAGTGAGGGCCACACGGGAGCCACGGAATAGAGGTGGCCCAGACAGCGACACTGCACATCCACTGCGCTGTCTCCAAGCGTACGTGTGCATAAGGGAGCAGGGAGAAAGGCCAAAGCCCGCGTGCATGCCACACGGGCGTGTTGAGTGCAGGGAGGGGGGGGAAGGGGAAGGGGATCGGGATGGAGATAGAGATGGAGAAGAAGAAAGGGAGGGGGGCAAGCGACAGTCGAACAGCGTGCCGACAGCAACGTGTGTTGCTCCTCTGGCGGAGAAGATGTGAAGGGGAGCGAAGAAAAAAAGGAGCTTTTCACGACTCATGCGCCACACGCCAGCATGCACACATACACCAACACGTCCACACAGCAATGTACGCGCGCAGAGGTATCTCGCGTATCCGCCCCCGGCCCCTCCTTCCCCCTCCCCCACACCTCACTCTTCTCACTTGCCAAGGCGCAGGCGCTTGTACGCCTCCTCTTCTTGCCGCTCCTTCTCGCGCTGCCGGTCACCGAAGATGTCGAAGTCAGGTGCCGGCCGCGGCGTCTCAAAGGCGTCGTGGTTGTCGTCCGCCGACACGCACACGCCAGGCTGCCGCATCGCTGGCGTGCACTGCTCCGCCCGCTCGAAGCCCCACAGGTAGGTGCAGATGTTCCGCGTCACCCAGCGCTTGCGGCTGGCCTCGGTGAAGAGGCTGTAGCGCGGCCCCACCATCGAGCAACCCGCCACCCACGGCATGATGCGCTCCTGGACGAAGAGCAGCACGCTGTCCCAGAAGGCAGGGCTGGTGCGCAGCAGCCTCGGCACGGCGTCGGTGCCCTGCGCGATCCACGCCTGGACGAGGTCGGGGGCGTAGAGCTGGCACACCGCGACCCTCTTGTCCACCTTGCGGGCGTGGTAGAGGGCACCGGGGTGGAAGGAGATGATGGTTGTCTGGTCGTACATGTAGTCCGGGTAGCGGCGGTAGAGGTCGAGCACCTTCTCCGTGCACAGGTAGGCACGCTTGAGCTCCTTGACCTCGATGAGCATCCGCAGGTTGTTCTCGCGGCAGAAGAGAATCGCCTCCTCGAGCGTCGGCACGCGCACCGCCTCCACGGGGTCCACCGTAAAGCTGCACTCGCGCAGTTCGAAGAGGGTCAGTTCATCGATGCGGCGTGTGGGCGGCACGTTGCGCAGGTGCCCATTCGCGAAGGCATCGTGGAAGATGACGACCTCGTTGTCCTTGGTGAGGCGCGCGTCGCACTCGATGCCGCCGCACCCCCGCCCCGCCGCATACCGGAACGCCTCCAGCGTGTTCTCCGGGATGCCCGTCACGTCGCGGCAGCCGCGGTGGCCAAAGACGACGCCGCTCCAGTGCAGGCGCGAGGGCCCCACGGGCAGCTGGATGTGCCGCACGTAGGACCAGCCGAGCGCCATCCCGATACTGCTAAAGAGAAGAGCAGATTTCATTGTGTGGAGCACCACACGCTGCAGCTGTGTGAGTGGAGGACGGACGTTGGCGCGTCGAGGAGAGACAGAGAGGAGGGAAGGAAAGAGGAGGGGGTGGAGGTGGAGGAGGAGGAGGACACGTGTAAGCGTGCACGTTCTTGAGTCGCTGGACGAGGGCTCGGGGAAGCCGAGGTCGATACGGCGACGGCGCCACCGTGCGGCACACGCGTGAAAGCGCCTGCGAATGAGAGAGGGGTGGGGGTGGGGGTGGGAGGGGGGGTGGAGTGCAACCTTGCTGTGCCGCCCTTCCGTTGATAAGAAGTGAAGTATCCAGCCCGTCGGTGATGTCGTATGCACGCGTTCCACTCTGCCGCACGCACGCACGCACGCAGGCCTCGCCGCGATGTGCACGACCAGTGGCCCTGGAGTTGGTGAAGGGAGTGGTGCGATGCGAGGCCGCCAAGCATCTCTAACATTGGTGCGTTGTAGGTTGCTTCTTCCAGACTCCCACCGGAGAGCACGGACGGAGGCAGAGTCGAGCGCCTCGCGGGTCGACGGACACAAAGGAGGGGCAGGAGGTGCACTGCGTCCGACCTGCGGACTCAAGCCAGTGCTGTAAATACATAAAATGAAAGGAACCGATATAGAAGAGAGCAAAGCCAATCACTCCATGTAGCGGGGTGGGTGAGGGGTGTGGGGTGTGGAGTGGCGAGGGTGAAGAAGAAGGAGGACTTCCCCACCACAGCAGCTGCAACACCGCGAGGTGATACGTTTGTGTGTCCACCAGGGAACGATTGCACACCCCACACCTCAGACACACAGAGAGACACGCACACATGTATAGAGAGAGAATGATAAGTGCGTCCCCACACACACACAGACACAGACACACACACACCCGCCCCCCTTCCTCCCTCCCCCATGTGCAACGCCACCGTATGCGCGCAGCGTGTATAACGCGCAGTGGCAGAAGCGGTGAACGTGGTAGCAGGAGCCGCTGCGGGAGACGACGCGCTACACCGAGCCCGTCAGAACAGTCAGACGGCTTCCTTTCTTTTGAGGGGGGGCTTCGTGTTCCTCCTCCTCGTCACACACACTACATGGCGAAGTGGTCCATGGGCAGGATGTCCTGATGCTTCAGCTCGCGCCTCAGCAAGTCCTCCAGCTGCAGCTTGAATGGCTTGTCCGCGGCGCCGAACCAGTTGACGAGGTCGGCGCTGTAGTACAGCGTGTGGTTCGAGCGCACCCACAGCACGCACTGCGACTTGTCGTCCGCGAAGAAGCCCGCCTTGACGAGGCGCAGCACGTAGTCGGCAATCACGACAGACGGTTTTCCAAAGGCGGCGGCGACCTGCTGCTGGAAAGACTGCACGTCCACCTGCAGCTGCATCACGAAGAGGTCGCTCATGCGCTTCTTGGTCAGCTTGCTGTACTCACGCACCAGCACGGCCTGCGCGGCGAAGATGAGGCGCTGCAGAAACACGGCCTCCAGCGCGGGTGTTGGCATCGGCACGCGCCGCTCGTCAAGTGCCTTCATGTTGCCCACGAGCTGCGCCACGTACGGGCTCACCACGACCTCGTCCTTGCCGCCCTTGAGCTTGGCGATATCGTCGCACACGTTCTCCATCGGGCAAATCGCCTGGCACAGGCGGTGGATGCAGACGTGCAGCACCTCGTGCGCCGCGCCGTAGAGGGAGCGGCAGCGCTGCGTGTGCGTCTGCACCATCGCAGCCGGCAGCAGCGGGCTCATCGTCTGAATCGTGGCCTCGTAGAGGAAGATGAGCGTAAGCACCGACTGGACGGCGACGGTGCGGTAGCCCAGGGCGACTGATGCGCCGCACTCGTGAACTCGGTCCGCAAGCGGCCCCACACGGTGGGCGGGAAGCGCACGGTCACTGGCACGCGGTCACCGCCGCCTGGGTTGCTGCTCGCGCCGCTGGTGCCCACGAGCCGCTCGCGGTTGCGCGGGGCGTACTGCCCGCTGACGGCCCCCACCGCCCGCTCGCCGGCGGCGCGGACCTCGGCCAGCACGCGCTGCGAGGCCACGGAGAAGTCGCCTTGCTGCTCGATCGGGACGTTGCGGGAGACGGAGACGAAGCTGTCGATGACGGTGTAGAAGTACAGGCAGAGCAGCTCGTCGCACCAGCCGAGGATGTCGGCCGCCAGCGGGGGGAAGCGGACGGCGATGCGGGCCTGGTACTCGAGGAACGCGTTGGCCACCGAGATGGAGCTCGACGTCAGGATCGACGGCGGCATCTCAATCGAGGACGCCAGCGGGGCTGCGCTGCCCGCCGGCTTCGTTGCCGCCGCCGCCGCCGCGGTTGCAGCAGCCGCCTCTATGCCCGGCACCACATTGCCCACCGGTGACTCCGTGTCATCCATCGGCGCCACGGGCTTGCCCGTCTTGGCGGCTGCCCAGTACGCACCGAAGGTCTGGGTCTGCACGAGACTCGAGGTGTCGGTCGGCTCCAGCATCGACTGCGCCAGAAACGGGTTCTCCATCAGCGGCATCGCACCGGCGGCGAGGGAGCCGTCGTCGGCGCCCTGGTGTAGGTAGCGCTTCACCTCCTTGATAGCGCGCTTGAAGGCGTCGGGGGACAGCGGCTTCACCATGTTCAACGACGGCGGCGAGACGACGCTCACGGCCCAGTCGTCCTCGGCCATGAAGGCGAGCACCTCGTGCGCCTTGGGTGTCTGGAAGTGCACCTGCATGTGCTTCAGCAGCACCGCCTTTGTCTGCGTGCGAGCCGACGCCAGATCCGCCTTCTCAAGGCCCAGCACCCCGAGCGCCTCGGTCAGCATGCTCACCACAACGAAGAGGTGCAGGGCATGGTCGGCGTCCATGGAGACGAGCCGCGCGTTGGCCAACACCGTCGTCAGCTTCTCCACAAGATCGCGGCCGATCTTGCGGCCCACATCCTGCACGCGCTGCAGCGCCTGGCTGTGCAGGCCGGCGTAGGGTGAGCCGGTGTACCGCTCCTCCTCGTGAAGCCGCACTACTGTGGCATAGAGGTACAAGAAATCCATCAGCTTCGCGGCTGTCTGGCGCATGCCGAGAAGGAGGTGGTCGGGGAGGATGCCTTCAGCGATGTCGGCCAGCGGCGCATCCTCGCCCTTCACAAAGGAGACGTCGGTGAGCGACTTGCACAGAATTTGAACCGCCGCGCGCCACAGCAGCGACGCCACGAGCGCGCACGTCTCGGTGGCGCGCCCGAGGTCCTGCGAGGCCTCCAGCGCGTTGCGGTACGTCGGAACCATGAACTTGTTTGTCAGGCAGTTCGTCAGCACCACCTCGATGCAGTCCGCGAGCTTCTTGGGGTTGTCGCGGTAGAGCCGCCACTCCGCCAGCACCGGCTTCATGCAGAATATCTTCCCGAGGTCGGCCTCGCGGCCGATGGGGCCCTCGCGCTTGAGGAAGGCCGCCGCCTCGTGCACCTTGCCGCTTGAGATGAGGTTCATGAGCTGCGTGCGCTTCGCGCACATCGCCTTCATCGCCTCCAACAGCTGAATTGTTGCCTCCACGTTCTCCTTGGTGCGCTGCTGGGCGAGCAGCGCGACCTGCGACGCGACGGCCGCCTTCGACTTGCGGATTGCCGCCCGTGCCTTCTTGCAGTCGCTGGAGGTCATGAGCAGGGACTCGTTCACGTCCCGAATTTTCTCGGTGCCGCTGACGAAGGCGTGGTGGTGCGCCAACACGCGGCGCTTCAGCGTTGTGCTGACGATGTTGCACTTCTGGCGCAGCTCCAACATCTTCGCCTCCGCAACCTCCCGCATTGCCCGACTCTCCGCCTCGTCGTCCGTGTACGCGAAGCCGTCCATGTGCTCCAGCTCGAACTTGGCCGGATCGTACGTCTTGTCGAAGAACTTCTTGTCCACCTTCTCCTGCACCTGCGCGTCCGTCAGGGGATCCTCGTCGGTGCTCTCCACATCGCTCGCCTCCGCCGCGGCGACGCGCTCGCCCTCAGCGTTGCGCACCTCAGCACCATACTTCATTTGGAAGAAGCGGCGGATGTCGGCGTGGGACATGACGCCGCCGGTGCCCGAGATGGCCTTGAGGCGGTCCATTGGGATCTGCTTGAGCACCGACTTGGTCTTCTTGTAGCCGATCTTGACCCCGCGCATCGCCTCCTTCCAGGCCGAGGCGAGGCTCTCCGTGACTTCGTCCATTTCCTGTGTTTTTTTTTCTTCCCTTCTTGTTTTGCCCGGGACGACGTCGTGTCGTGCGACTTGGAAAGATGTGTCTGTGTGTGTGAATGCCTCGTACCCGAAGGGGGGGGGCGATGAGGCAGCACTAGGATAGAGAAGAAGGCGTATTTCTGCTTCCGCGTGCGACAAGGTGTCGCACGTACTTGTGTGAGACGGCGAAAGCTTCAGAGAGAGGGAAGGAGGAGGAGGAGGGGGGTGGCATGTTGAGGAGGTGGAGGTGGTCGTGAGAAGACAACGGGAGCAGGTCAGGGGGGAGAGAGAGACAGAGGTGTTGCACCTCACACACACACATACTGGAGTGGGTGAGCACGCTCGCCGGTGTAGCCCGCGGATACACAGGATGACAGGGAGCGCGAGATACGGAGATGCGGGGGAGCAGGTGGGGGATTGAGGGGGGGTGCGCTAATGCAGAAAGAGTAGTAGTGAGGCAGTTTCTTCCCCGCCTGTGGAATAGCGGAGAGGGCCCTCAGGACGCAACAGCGGCAGGTGCGCAACGCACAGAGACACACACACAAACAACAATGAGCGACGTGCAGCCAACGTCTAGGTCTATGATATTCCTTTTTGCGCGACTTCTTGGCGCAAAGCTAGAGAAAAAAAAAAAGTAAGAATGTAGATGTAGAAATTGCCGTTGAATCATCTCCACTGTACAGGCAGGTACGATGCGCTTAGAGGTGGAGCGGGGAGGGGGGGGGGGTGGGGGTGAAGGCAGCAGGGGGGGGGGGGGGGATAAGCGACGCGTCTAGGGGGAAAAGCGTGACCGCTGCAGGGCATCCTGCTGGCGAAGGCGGCGACCCACCTCCAGCTGCTCTTGCTGCTTGTCGAAGCAGATCTGCATGAGCTGCTGGGCGCTGCGCAGGGCCTCGATCTTGTCCATCAAATCGCGCTCCCGCAGCTGCGTCTCGGTTAGCGTGGCCTCGCTGATGTTCTTGAGCGACTCCAAGTTGGCACACCGCTCACGCAGCGCGGACACCTCTGCCTTGCGGGCCTGCAGCTGCCCGACAATGCCGGCCTCCTGCCGCCGCACGGCCTGCACCTCCTTGACGAGCTCCCCCACGCGCTGCTCGAGGGCTTCGGCGTCGCGCTGGAAGCGGCGGCGCTCGGCGAGGGCCGTGGCCAGCTCCGCCTGCACGCCGTCGAGTCGTGTGTCGCGGCTGCGCTGCGTGGCTTGGTGCTCCTTCACAACCCGCTCGTGGCTGCACCGCGCCGTCTCCAGCTGGCCGCGCATGAAGTCCAGCTGCTTGTGTAGCTCCACACACCGCTGCTCCGCGGTTGCGCTGGCGGCAATGGAGGCCGCTACCCGCTCCTGCTCCTTGTCGGCCCGCTCCGCCTCTTGCTTCACGGCCCGCTCCTTCTCTGCGAGCACGCGCTGCAGCGCCGCCACTTCAGCCCGCACCTCCCGCAGCTCGTCCTCGCTGTGCTGCACCTCGACGGCGCGGTCCTCCAGCTGGCGCTTGAGCTTGTCGTGGCTGCGCTGCAGGGCGCGGCGCTCCTCCACCGCGGCCTGCACCTCCGCACCCCGCTTGCCCTCCTCCGCAGCCAGCCGCTCACGCAGAGTCGCGTTTTGCCGCTTCTCCAGCTCCAGCAGCGCCGCCACCTGCGCCACAGACTCCTGTGCGGCGCGGCTCCGCTCCTCGCGGTCGCCGTCCACGTGCTGCATCGCCTCCCGCTGCACCGACACACGCCGCTCCGCCTCGGCAAGTTCGCGTTGCAGGCGCCGCACCGTCTCTTGGCTCGCCGCCGCCGCCGCCTCGCCACGCCGCGCGTGCGCCTCCTCCATCGCCCGCAGCTCCGCGCGGTGCTCTGCCTGAAGACGCGCCAGCTGCCGCTCCGTGTCCCGCACACTCGCCCCGCACTGCGCCGCAGTCGACTGCGCGGCGGACCAGTCGTCCCTCGCGGCGCTCACGGCCCGCGCGAGGGTGCCGCGGTGGGCGCGCAGGACGAGGTCCATGCAAACGCGCTTCATGTCCGTCACCTCCTCCGCGTACTCCTCCAGAGCCACGGCCCGGGCGGCGGCGGCGTGGCGATGCGCTTCGCGCAGGCCGCTCTCCGCGGCGGTGGCCCGGCGCTGTGCCTCGACCAGCTGCACCTGCAGAGAGGCCGCGACCTTCTCCGCTGCGGCGGCGTCGCTGGCGGCGTCGCGGAAGGACACCTCGTGCTGCCGGCACATCTCCTCGCAACGCGACTTGACCTCGCCGACGCGGGACTCGACACTGCCCTGCACCCGCCGCAGCGCGGCCTCCGCCTCTGCCAACTTCTCCGCAAGCTCGCTGGCGCGCTGGTGATCCGCCTTCTCGCGCCGTAGCGACTCGCGCACCCGCTCCTCCATCCGCTGCAGCAGCGCCTCCATCTTCGCCTTCTCCTTCTTGTACTTGTCCCGTATCGCCGCGGCTGCAGTCGTCTCATGCTCGGCCCTCTCCACCGCCACGGCGCTCGCGGTGCGCGTCTCTTCCATCTGCTGCAGCGCCTTCTGCACCTCCTCCTTGCGCTGCAGGAACTTGTGCTCGCGGCCCTCCAGCGTGGCCGTGAGGGCTGCCACGCGTGCCTCACTCTCCGCCAGCTGCTGCGCCGCGCGTGGCTTCTCTGCCAGAAGGGCCGCCATCTCCGCCTCTCGCGCGGCAGCGGCCTCCTCGAAGCCACGAGTACGCTGCTCCGCTGCGTCCAGCTGCATGCGGCTCACCTCCTGCTGATGCTGCAGCCGCTCGAGCAACACGAGGCCCTTGCCCTTCTCTTCGTTGAGGTGTGGCAGTACCGTCGCCTGCTCTGCCCGCAGTCGGTTGATCGTCTCGTCGCGCTCGTGCACCAACTGCCGCAGCTCGTCTGCGGTGCGCTTCGCCAGCGCCTCGACCTCCTCCGCGTGACGCACCAGCCGCGCGCACTCCGCCTCGCGCTGCTCCGTCGCCTCCTTCGCACGCCGCACGTCATCTGAGCGCTCCTCGACAGCGTGCCGCAGCCGCTGCTGCTCCTGTGCGGCGGCGCGCTGCTCCACTTCTAGGCGGCTCGCCCGCTCCTCTGCCGCCGCGAGGGCGATCGCGGCCTTTTCCCGGTGTGCCCGCTCCAGCATCGCCTCCTTGAGAGTGTCCTGCTTTGCCTCTATGCACGCCTCCACATCGCGACGCAGGGCAGCGATGGCGGCGTCTCGGTGAGATAGTTGCGCCTCGAGCGACGCCGCCACCGCCGCCTGGGCCTCCGCCGCTTTCTTCGCCGCCGCCAGCTGCTCCTCCGTCCGCCCCTGCGCCGCCTTGGCATCCAGCTGCGCCCGCTCCGCCTCTTGGAGCCGCTGCCGCTCCGCCGCCGCGCTGCGCTCCTGCGCCGCGAGCTTCTGGGTGAGCTGGCCCACCTCCGCCTGCTGCTTGTCCACCTCGTGACGCAGGGCTTGGATGGTGTGCTCCTTCGCATCTATGGTGTGCCGCATGCGGTGCATCTCGTTCTGCAGCTCCTGCCGCGTCTCCGCAATGTGGTGCAGCTCCTTCTCGAGCCCCTTGGACCCGCCCGTCCGCTCGCCGAGCTCCGCGCGCGCGAGGTCGAGCCTGGCCTGCACGTCTCGCACGTCGCTCTCGTGGCGACGGCGGAGGTCCTCGGCGGCGGCGGCGTGGTTGTGCTGCATCTTCTGCACTTCCTTCGCGTGCAGCAGCTCCGTGCGACGGCACTCCTCCTCCTTGTCCCGCAGCAGTCCCTGCAGCCGGTGCACGCCCGACTGAAGCTCCTCCAGCTTGTGCGACACACCCCGCTCGTCGGCGGCCGCAAGGCGCTGCGCGGCTACCAGTTCCGCCTCTGCCCGGCTCAACTGCTGCTGCAGGCGCCCGCACTCCTCAGCACGCGAGGTGGCCGCGGCCGTGGCCGTGGCCAGACGCTCGCGCAGCTCCGCCTGGACACGCGCGGCATCTTCCCTCGCACGAGTAAGGCCGTCGACGCCGTCCTGCGCGGCGCGCTCTCGCGCGTCGAGTGCGCGCCGCGTGCGATCTGCCTCGTCCTGGAGCTGACGCACTTGTTCCTGCAGCGTGCGAAGCTGCGCCTGTGCGCCGTCCTGCGCGCGCTCTGCTGCGGCCTTTGTGCACTCAAGCTGCACCGTCGTGGACTGCAGCTCGGCACTTGTGCGCTGCACCGCCTCCTGTGAGCGGAGGAGGGAGCGCTCGAGCTCATCGACGCGCTCGGCGGCTTCCTTGTAAGAGCGGCGCCACCGGGCCGCCTCGTCACGCAGCTCCCGCTCCGCCTGCTGCGCCGTGAGGTCGGTCGTTTCGAGGCGGTGCCGGGCCACGTCGAGCGCCTTCGTGGTCGCCTGCAGCGACGTCGTGAGCTCCTCAACGTCCTGGTTCGCCTTGCGGAGCGCCTGCTGGGTGGTGCGGTGCCCGACCTCCTCGTTCGATAGTGCCTCCTGCAGCGCGTCGAGACGCTGTTTCCGCTCTGACCGCTCTGTCGCGAGAGTCGCCTCCAGCGCTGCCAGCTCCGCTGTGTGTGCGTGCCGCGGCATCATCTCCTCCAGCCGCGCCTGAAGCTGCTGCTCCTGCGCTCGCGCCGCATCAGCGGCCTTGGTGGCGGCCGTCAGCTCTGCCTGCAAGTCGGCGACGGCTGCGGTCTGTGCGTGCAGCTGCTGCTGCGTGGAGGCCAACCCCTCGTCGCTCGCGGCCTTCTGCGTCTGTGCCGTCGACAGCGCCTCCTGCGCGGCGGACAGGGCACCATCGAGCTGGTGGGCCTTTTCCGTGGCCTCTGCGGCTGCAGCGGCGTGTGCGTCGGCGCGGCGCTCGCACTCCTGCAGCTGCGCCTTGAGGCCGTCTGTGGCGAGGACAAGGTTGCGCAGGTTTTCCTCGTCGCGTGCCGCCTGGCCCTGCGCCACCTTCAGTTTGCGGGACTTGGCCTGGAGCTGCTCAGAGAGGCGCTGGTGGGCGGCTGTGCTCGCAGCCTCGCGCTGCAATGATGTGGCCTCTGCCTCCTGCGCCTCACGCAGCAGACGGTGGATCTGGCCGTCCTTTTCGTTGATGACGCGGAGGTACTCCTCCAGCAGCTGATCGACAGGGCTGCTCGGCACCGCGGCCCCCTTGTGCGCCTTGTCGGACCCCATGGGTGAGCTGGGGCGTGAAGAAGGGAGGGGGGAGGGGGGGGTGAAGGCGTTCCAAGTTACGCACACCGAGAGGGAGCAGCAGCAGCAGCAGCAGCGATGCCGCTGCGAGCTTATCTGGCAGAGCACAGGGAGCGCTGCTGCTCAAGTCGACGGTGCTGTACTCGGCAGAGGGGAACACGAAAGCAGAAAAGCCGTTGAGGCCGTGATTGTCTGCAGGTGCAGGACGCGGTGGCTGTGTGGGTGGGGTGTAAGGGGTGGGAGGGGGGTGGGTTGTTAGGGGGGCCGGTGTAGCCGTGGTGACAGCAGGTGGGTCTTGGCTGTCCGTCAGCTGCGTACTGTGCAGAGGGGTTCAAGGACGCGAGAGGAGAAAAAAACAAAGGGGAAGGGGGGGGCAAGAGTAGGATGGGGAACACGGTTTCGGTCCACTCAGACCTGAGGGCATTGCTTCCTGTGTCGTTGGTATCCTGGGAGCTCCACGTTACCAGTCCGCTCAGCGAGCGTCGAAGGGCCTGCCATGCCCATCTGTGTCTCGCACAAGCCGCACGCGGGGCTCCCACGTAGAGGACGGGCCGACATGTTTGCAACGGGGGGAGGAGGGGAGGGGAAGAAGGAACGACTCGTCGACGCAGACGGCACCGGCTGTGCGCGCACCAGCAGAGAAGAAGCTCAGGCTCCACGCACATACTCAAAAAGTTCGCTTGACATCCAGCAGCTGACCATCACCTGAAGACAAACACGCCGCGCTCACGCCTCGGTCAGCATGTGCACGACGCGATGCGGCAGCTTCGCCTTTAGCTGCTCCCGGGTCTGAGTCGTCTCGAGAACGAGGGTGGCGCGCCTCTGCTCCGGCACGACAGGCCGCCCGGCCAGCGCGTTGTTCTCCATCAACTCCTTCAGCGCGTTGGCCACCGTGGAGATCGCCTCCAGGGTCGTCACCCACACCACGCACCTGCCGCCGTGGCGCTCTTGGAACGGGGCGACGAGGGCCCCGCGCAGGTCGTCGACGGAGGCGAAGGAAGTGGGCAGCCGCACGACCGCGCCACCGGTGCAGCGCTTCACGAAGTCGAGGTCTCCGTGGCCGGTACGCCAGTGCACCCCGCTCACGCCGCTGCGGCGGCTGAGCATCACCTTGGCCAGTCGATTCGACTCCGCCACCGGCACCGCACACTCACACGGGTGCCTCGCGGGAGGGCTGCCCGTCTCGCCGGGGTAAAGACACATTGCCGTCCCTACGGCGAGCAGCACGGCCAGCACGACGGCCGCGAGCGCAGCGAAGTGCCACCACGGCCGTGCGGGCGGCGGTGGTGCGGCCTCCTCACTTTCCTTGGAGGCACCGCGCGGCTTTGAAGTGCTGCGGTGCTTAGCAGGTGTGGCGCTGCCCTGTTGTTGGGCCTGCGACGGTGCCTTGAGTGGCGTCGCCTCGGCCTTCGCAGGCGGCGGTGTGGACGGCGTCGTTGAGGAGGAGGAGTCGTCGCCGCTGGCCGGTGCGGCCTTGGCCACCTTGGACTGACGGCGTGCCTTTGGAGCCATGGCGGCGGGGGAGGGGGGGGGGGGTTGAGGTGGCAGCCGCACCCGTCACGGTCTGATGGGTGGACAAGTCCACGTGTGGAGGGGAGGGGAGGGGGGAAGTATAGCGTGGGCTGTGCAACTACGAGTCGAGTCGGGTTGGCTGCCTCGGTGTCACACAGGAGAGGACTCGAGCACGTCTTCTCTTCTGCACCTCCACCGCCAGCCTCGCTCGGTGTTGAGGCGCTGGGACTGGTGAGCACACCCCTCGGACACAACAACAACACAAGGCAGACAAAAAAAAAAAAGATGGAGCAGGTCAGCAGCGAGTGCGACGCCTCCCTTGACACGATCGGATTGCCGATGTGCGGGGCCGACAACGAAACAAAAAAGTTCAACAAGGGAAAGCGAGAAGAGGAGGTGGGCACGGGAGAGGACGGAAAGGAAGGGACGGGGGGACAACGGGCGGGAGGGGGGGAGGCAGCCAGTAGCCACGGACTTGATTCGTCAAAACCTCCCTCCCCGCACCGGTGGCGATCATCTCGCGTCAGCATTTGAGGGAAGTGACAAGCAGGCGGCCGCATCACGGATATTGTGGCACGCTTTCTTTGTATTTTTTCGTTTGTGTGAGTGTGAGGCGCAAGTCGCGCTTAATCGAGGTGCACACATCGCGGCAGCGGGGAGGGTGAGAGCGAGAGAGAGAGCCGCGCAGCGCGCGCCGGCGACGGTGTGAGGCGCCTGTGCTGTGAAGATGGCAAAGAAACCAAAGAGGACGTCCACCCCAATTGGGTGACTCGTGAGCAGAGCGCTGGAGTCGAGGGCAACTACCGTCCGTCCGCCCCACCCCTCCCACCCACCCTCACGTCCCCTCAAGCGTCACTGCTCCGTCGTTGGTGGCGGCTGCGGCGCCTCAAGTGAGCGGGGTGCGTGGGCGGCCTCGTCTCGCCCCGACAGCAGCGGCCGTGCAGCGTCTGCCAGGTCAGCGTGCCGACGTGCTAGATCTTCGATGGCGACGGCGGCGCGCTGCGACGGTGCCCACTGCTCGCTGCGCATCGCCCGCACCAGCTCCATCGCGTACTCGGCGTCGTTGGCGGCACTGCATGCCTCAAGAAGGTGGGTGTACGTGTAGGGCAAGAAGGGCACCTGCTCCGCCTGCTGCTGCCGGCCCGCCTGGACGGCACCCGCCGCGTCACCGCTCTCCTGCCGCGCGCGGATGAGGGCAAGGTGGCAGACGCTGTCGAGGAGCATTGTCTTGCTGAACGTCGCAAAGATGTCCTCGACCTCGGCGTAATGCTTGCCCTCCACACACGCCGCAAGCGCGCAGCCGACGCCCACCACGTCGGGGCGGATGTTCTCGCGCCGCATCTGCCGCAGCAGCTGCAACGACTGGGCCCACACCCCGGGCTGCACGCATTGACGCAGGATCGCGGTGTAGTGGGCCGTGTTCATGGCAATGCCCTCCTGCCGCGCCGTGTGCCACAGCTCCACCGCCCTGAACCAGTTGTTCGCGTTGGGGTCGAGCAGCTCCTGCTGCAGTGCATACACGTGCCCGAACTGATGCATCCACCCGCCGCCGTAGCGGGGAAACAACCCCTGGCCCGACGACCTTGGGTGCATGATCGATGGCCCTGCACGGCACGCTTGCACAAACACGCACAGCGGCTACAAGACGGAGACACAGAGGGGGGGTGCGGCTCCAAGGTGAACGGCCTTGGGCGACACCACCCGAGGGGGTGCGTGTACGGGGTGGCTGGCAAATGGGGAGTGGAGAGGGGCGGGAAGTAGACCTGCCGTACTGTTGGGGTGGGGGGCAAGGTGAAGAGGACAGCAGCTGTGCGCACCCACACCGCTGAGAGCTGTGGTGCATCGGCGCAGTGGGGCCGACGTGAACGCCAGAAACGAAGGCAAGAAGGGGAAGAAGGGGGAGGGGAGGGAAGGGCAGCAGTGCCAAGCGAAAGGAGCGAAGGGCGAAGCATTGAAGCGGGGTATCAGCACGACGTGGATGCGGAAACGCATCGGGGATGATGGGACTGAGGGGGGAGAGGGGGAATGGAGGGGCTGCCAGGCAGACAGGCAGGCAGGTGCACCCAGCAGTGCAGCCCGCCACCCCCCCCCCTGCGCCGCGGCAACACCACACCATTGGTGCCACCACCACACACTCCTCCGTGTCCTCTACACCGTCCTCACTTAACGTACACCTCCATGTCTCTCCGTCTCTTGTTGTAGCTTTTTGGGGGAAAAAAAGGAAGTAACATACAAACCACACTCGAAAGCACGCTTCGCCTTCATCGGAGATGGCAACAGAGGGGGGGGGGCGGCCGGCACAAGACAGTCGCCACCGGCGCTGCTGGCCCCACCCGCGTAAGGAGAAACCAATCAAAGACAAGAAACCCCCGGCCGCAGGTGCGGCGAGCGCTGCTCGGTGCCGTCGCCGGTGGTTGTCCACATGTGCGTGGGCCACGGCTCGGCGAGGTCACAGGCAAGCGGGCCCACGCACACGCACAGGTGTGGCCACGCCGCACTACTTGCTACGCTGGCGCATGCGACGGCGGCGCAGCTTCAGGCGCTTTATGCGCTTCTTGTGCCACTTGGGGCGCATGCCCCGCGGACGGCTCACGGTACCCATGACTCCTTGTGTGTATCATCATGCAGCGCGGGGAGAGGCGGGTCGTGGTGATGGTTATGATGGTGGCGGTGGTGGTCCGTGGTGTGATTTGTGTGTTAAAGTGCAAAGGGTCAGCAGAGAGACGAAGAGAGGTAGGAAAACATCAGTGATCGAGCTAGCCCGTGGGCATGGGGGCACCACACCATCACAGGCTCGGGATCGGACGTGTCTATGGCGCCGTCATTGCCGAAGCCCATTGAAGAGAAGGGGAGGAAGGCTGCACGTGGACTTCGGCGTGACGCAGTAGCCCTTTTTTCACATGTTGTGGGGCTTCTTTTACGACTGTTCGTTTTCTTCCTTTTTTTTGTTTCTGCGGTGTAAATGATAAAAGAGATAAAGCAATAGTCGTGCCATCACCCAGCGAGCGGGGGCGACAGCACAGCGACGGCGTGTACGTGGGAGGAGGCGAATGAGCGAGCTTGTCATGGCTCGCCACAAACCCGTCCTCCTCGCAACCACCCAACCCCTTCGAGACAACGGTGGTAAGCCGCTGCCTCTTTGCAGGGGGAAGGAAGCAGAGGATGCCGCCCTTGCCAGTCCTCGTAGCTCACCTCACGAAGCAAGGCAGGAGGTGACATGGGGGGGGAGGCATGCTGGTCCACCGGTGCACCCGCCGCGTGCCATCACTCCAGGACGCGCGCCGCACTACTTGCTGCGCTGGCGCATGCGACGGCGGCGCAGCTTCAGGCGCTTTATGCGCTTCTTGTGCCACTTGGGGCGCATGCCCCGCGGACGGCTCACGGTACCCATGGTGATGCTGTGAGAGAGAGAGAGCAGAAGGGGGAAAAAAAATAACACAGATGGTGCGGAGTGGCGGTGTCGGCGGCCCCAATGCGTCGTGGGCGGGGACGGGTGTTTGAGAGAGATATATAAAAAAGAAGAAAGGGGTCGAGGGAGGGGGGGGGGGGGTAGTGAGGAGATGGAGAGACAGGAGCAAGGTGTGCACGTGCAACATCGCAAGAAGACGGGCATCAGACACGACACGGAGAGGAGCGGCAGCCGTTGCTGCCCACCGCATGCACCTCCGCGTCTGCGCAGACGCGCAGGTGCATGCCATGGCAGAAATGACGAGTGTTCCACGTAACGCGCGGCACTGCCTGTGTCTATGCCTGTGTGTGAGGCAGACGTCGGCTTCTTTTTTTCTTTTCTTTTTTGGGGTTGGAAATAGGTGAAAGGGACAAAAGAAGGCAAAAACACAAAGAAAAAATGGTAGCGACCAGCGGCTGGTGGAGGGAAGAGAAGGCGTAAGCCGCATCCACGACGTCCAATCTACTTTCGCCTCCACACCGCGCCGCATCGCCTCACCATCCGCGTCGCTGGGTCGCACAGGCGCACCTCTTTCGCCGGCCCCGCAACGCGCACACGCATTCACGTCCACTTGGAGAGGAAGACGTGTGCAGGTGAAGCGGAGCGCCTCACGCTACGGCGTGCCTATATCGCAGAGGCCCGCGGTGGCCCGCGTCAGCATAGACGCGCACCGCGCTACTTGCTACGCTGGCGCATGCGACGGCGGCGAAGCTTCAGGCGCTTTATGCGCTTCTTGTGCCACTTGGGGCGCATGCCCCGCGGACGGCTGACGGTACCCATGGTGGTGCTGTCAAGGTGGTGAGACGGTGTGTGAAAGGTGGTGTGGTGGGGTGTGCGCGGGTGGAGAGGAACAACACAAAACAAAGGGAGGGAAGTTGAAGAGTGCTTGGACAAGACATGCTGGGGGTGAACGCAGCGGTCACCACCACCACCACCGCGAAGATCGCGGGGGGGGAGATCTTCTTACATAATTGTTTTGCCTGCTCAGAGCTGCAAGACGCGCGGTCTTGCACGGAGCGAAGGAGGAGGGGGGAGGGGAGCACGCTGCGACTGCTCTTCGCGGGCACGCCACCCCCCCCCTCTCTCTCTCTCTTCCCCGCGCACTCACTGCTTACGGGGCAAAAGGAAAGCCCAACAGGTATCCATCCTCTTCACGGGTGCTCCATCGGCATCCGTCGAGGCACCGCACGTACTGCCGTTTGCGGATGTCGTTGCTTTTGCTTTGAGGTTGGAGATGAGGGGTGAAAGAAACAAAGAAAGAAGCAAAGGACGAGTCCCTCCCCTCCGGCGCGCGCGCGCACCGGGACAATACTGGTGCCACCCTGTGCAGCTGCTTTGCCTTCTTGACACACCAGCGTAAGGTCGGATTGGGGAACACACGAACCACACACACACGCACAGGCGCCGCAGCGCTGGATATGGTCGTGGCGGTGCTACTCAGAAAGGGAAAGCGAGCTTGTCAGGGGGTGGGGACATCAGCACGGACGCGGGGATGAAATGAGAAAAAAGAAAAAACGGTGTCAGACTGTTGTCTCTAGTTGGGCACCTTTAGCTTGCCCTCCTGGACCTTGGCCTGGATGTCGCGCGGGCTCTCGCCGTCGACGGTGCAGCCGATGGAGACGGCGGTGCCGAGCACCTCCATCACGACGGCCTGCAGGTCGCTGCCCATGGACTTGCCCTGAGACTCCTTCGCGATCTTGATGATCTCCGCGAAGGGGATGTTGCCACTGTGCTTGATGTTCTTGACCTTCTTGCGGTCGCGCGGCGGCTCCTTGAGGGCGCGGATGAGGCGGGACGCCACGGACGGCGTCACGATCACCGTCGCCACACGGTTCTTGACGCGCAGCTCGCACGTGACCTTGAGGCCCTTCCAGTCCTTGGTGCACTTGGCGATATCCTCGCCAATCTTCTTGGCGTTCAGACCGAGCGGGCCGACCTTCGGGGCCAGCGAGGCCGTCGCGGCCACCTCGCCACCGACGGCGCGGACCACCACGATGATCTCCTGGTTGGGGTCAAACTTCGGCGGCATGATGCGGCTAAGTCGTCCGACTGGGAGGCCAGGCGAGGAGGAGGTTGAAAAGGTGCACGGTTTGTGTGTGTGAGTGGGGAGGGTGGTGAAAGGAAGGAGGGAAGGAAGGCAGGATGCAGGGTGTGACAGGCGGTGACAGCAGCAGCAGCAGCAGCACACACACAGAGAGATAGACCGGTTGCGGCCGGGAGAGAAAGACAAGGGGGAGAGCGAGGGATTATGAAAGAGGGAGGGGGGAGAGGTTGTGGAAGAAGAAACACAGCTGAAGAGAGGCCAAAACCTGCTTTACAGCGCAGACGGCACACAAGTACCTGCACCCTCAGCGGTGTGGATGTGCTGGGTGCCGGTGTGCAGTGTTCAAGGCGAGACCGGCGAGAGGCGCCGTCAACACCGAATTGCTCGCACTGCCTGCGTATGCGAGTCACCACTGTCGTTCTGGTTGTTGGTGCTTCGTTGTGTTCGTGTTTCAGTGAGCGTGTCTTTGGTGCAAAGTGTTCATGAGTCGCCCCTTCTCTGTGGTAGGGTCTGACGACACGCCGACGTGAAGGTGTCGAGGCGGTTGAGGGGAGGGGAGGGGGGGAGGGAGGAGGACGGCATACAGACTAGCCCAGCCAGTGAGGCTGCCTCAGCACTGCAGCGAGAGTGCCCCGTTCCCGTCCACCGCAATGGTGCAGGGTCGGTGTGGGCACCCGGCGGGCGGTGTAGGCGAGCCGTCCACGTGCGCCGCAGCGCGATGGTCGGCGGCCTCGTCGCCTGCCATGTGCTCCAGCAGCGTCTCCACGTGAAGCCGCGTCTCCAGCGCCACGGCACGGCCGTTCTCCGCGGCAAGGAGCAGTTTTGTCTTCTCCACGAGCCACAGCACGGCGGGCTCTGTTGCGGTCAGGCAGAGGGGCGGCTGCGCAGCACAGCCGATCTCGCGCACAACAACCCGCACCACCTCGCCTGCGGTGGTGAGGGAGATGGGCAGGAAGGGGAAGGTGCGCACGTAGGAGGCCGCCTCCTTGCTGTACAGCCCGGCAAACTCCTCACGGATCAGTGCCTGCATCTCCGCGAGGCTCTTGCCACGGGTGCGGCCCTCTCGACCAAAATCGGTGGTCAGCAGGACCAGCAGCGGGGCGATGCTGACGGTGGGGTCCTCGGCGAAGCTGCTGCCGCGCCCCAGCAGCGGGGACAGCACGCGAACCTTTTCTGGCTCCAGCGAGGTGAGCTCGTTGACGATCACAACGCCGTTGTGCCGGAAGCGGCGGGCGTGCTGCACGACAACTGGCACCACCGCCTTGCGAAACTCGGCGACACTCATGCCGTCGTAGCCGGTACCAGAGAGCACGAGGGTGGTGTCGCCGACGGTGCACAGAGCGTCCCCACAGCTCTGGCCCATGGCGAGTGAGATGAGCTCCGCCATGCGCGTCTTCCCCACGCCGTTGTCGCCGGCGAAGTGCAGCACCATCGGCTCGTGCACGTGGGCAAGTTTGTAACGCACCCGCTCCACCACCGATGGCGCCACCGGCTGGCCCCGGATGCCGGCGTCCACGTAGCGCCGCAGCCGCCCCACGACGTACTGGCGATACACCGGCGACGCCGCGTCGAGCGGGTCCCTGCGCGCCGCGCACAGCACGTGCTGCTTGACCGTCGCGGTGCGGCTCGCACACAGCGGCAGCTCCGCGCAAAACGGCACAACGGCTGCCTCTGCCTCCGGTGGGCGGTAGACAGGCTCGGTGAGAAACACCATAACGAGCACCGCTGCAAGGCCCACCGCACAGGCGCCAAGCATGCCGACGCACGTGCACATGGCCGCCTCTGGAGAGTGCAACGTATGCGTGTGTGTGTGTGTGTGTTTGTGCGTCGAGCCAACGCCGATGCACGTGGCGGCGGGTGACCCTGTGTGTGGGTGTGAGGCTGCGATGTGAGTCATGAAGATGAAAGAGCGAGTGCGGAGGCAGAGAGAGTAGACACCATGGAGGGGACGTAGAAGGCTGCAAGAGGCGCCGCCGCCTTGTCAAGGTTGGCCGTGCGCGAGTCGGAAAGGAAAAAAAAAATGCATTCCATGCGGCACAGACGGCCGAGCGTGCGGGATGGGTCGCTCCGGAGGGGCCACCTGCATGCGGTAGTCCATCACTTCAATGAATAGCATATCCTCTTGCGTACTCCTCCCTCACCGGGCCCCGGTGATGCACTCAGCTAGTCAGCGTTGGCGCACCTTGCCCAATAATCTGTGTTGAAACTTGGGAGCTTCTGGTGTTGGAGAAGGGGGGGGAGTGGGGGGAGGGGAGGGGAGAGGGAGGCGTAAAGCGGACAGCGGCGTGCAGTTGGCACCACATAACCGAACCGCATATCCACTTCTCTCTTTTCTTTTTCTTTGGGGGGAAGGAATTCTTAGTGTTGTGGCTTGTCCGGTGAACTTAGTTGTTGTTTTCTTCTAGTTTGGCTTTCCTGTTTGTGCCTTCAAGGCAAATCACACACACACACACACACACGCATACACACGAGCCTGCCGTATGGCTTACTTGGTGTTGGTTTTGTTCTTGTTGTTCTTGTGTGTGTGGAGGGAGGGAGGGAGGGAGGGGGGGTTCGGGTTGCGCGTATAATATGCTCACCACCTCTGCGCATTTTTGACCTAGGGTTTGAGTTGGCGTTGGCTACCAGCACAGAGTACTGTGGTGGGAGAAGTTAAAAAAAGGGGGAAAAACACAAACAAAACAAAACAAAAACGAAAATAAAGAGAGTAGTGGTCGGAGTTGTTCGTGAGAGTTGTTCGCTAAACGAGAGGGTCGAGGCTCCAAGTCGCCCCACTGCATGCGCAGACGGAGTCGCCGCGTGCTGTGGTCCAGACCCTTCGCATTCCCCACCCCCGCCCTCGCCCCTCCCGTCATTCCCGGAGTGCAGCAGCTGCGCGCTGGTCAACGCAGCCCATCCGTCGGCAGCATATAGCACGCTAAGCCCTTCGCCCCACCCACCCAAAAACAAAAAGAAGAGAAGACGCCGCATGGAACATCTGCCGCTTCCACTAGCAGCTTAGCCAAACCGAGCTGCAGAAGCGCGTGTGGTCGTGCAGGGGGAGGGGAGGGGAGACGTGGCTCGAGAGGGGAGGGGAATGAAGCTGGAGGAACAACGGGACGCAACGTGGACGCGATGCTGCAACGGGAGGTTGGGAGGGGAAGGGAAAAGGAGGGAGGGAGGGGGGCGAGGAGGACGCCATCTCCTCAGCGTTGCGATCTCTGTAGTAGGTGTTGTTTAAGCGAGGGTACGCCTACGGATCAGAGGAAGAACAAAAAGAGTGTGTGTGTGTGATAGAGAGAGAGAAAGAGACAAAGACACCGTTCAAGGGAAAAGGGAAGAAGAAGGGGACACTGGAGAAAACGGAAGCGCACACAAGACAGACGGGACTGCACACACATACACACAGAGAGAGAGAGGTCGTGAGAACCACGCGCCACGCACGGGGGTGGGGGGTGGGGAGGGAGGGCGGGAGGGGGAAAAAAAAGGGGCGCTTCTGCCCACGCTCACTACGTCGCCATCTCCTTCCTTTCCTATTCTTTCCCCCCCCTCCCTCCTTTTTTTGATCTTACTGTCTATCGGTCTCTCGCCCGCACCTCTTCCCCTGCGCCACCACCGCGGCAAGGCGAGGTGCGGCAACGCAAGAAGAGGAAAAGAGAGACAAGGGACGGGGGAGGAAGGGGAAGGGGGGAGGGAGAAATGAGAAGGAGGCGGCGGCGGCGGCGCCCCCACATCAATAGAGAGCACACAAGCACAGAAAAACACAAAGAAAGAAAGAGGGAGGGAGGGGGGGACCAGTGTTTGGAGCCAGGCTCCACACACAAGGAGACGGCAGGACTGAATCACAAAACAAAGACTTCGACAAGGCAGTGCGAAAAAGGCGTACGCTTTGGTTCGTGGGAAAATACCAAGAGAGAGAGATGGGGGGAGAGGGGGGGAGGGGGCGTTGCTTCGTGGGTAGAGCAGCGTGTCGGCCCCGTGTCCATCCCACCTCCCCCACCCACCCACACACACACACCCCTACCCATGTCCATTGTCCACGTTCTTGCCACCACCATTTTTTCCTCTCTCCGCCTCACTCTGCACAGCGCAGCCGGTGAGCACGCTTTACAACGGTGGGAGATGAACAGAGCGGGCGCCTCGTGCCGACTACAAGACAAATGGGGCGTCGACCCCGCGTAAGTGGGGGAGGAGGGGGGGAGGGTGTTGCGGACGGAGACGGTGTGGGTGGAGAGGAAGGTCGGGACGGCACCCACCGCTAGTCGCGAGCCGCACCCGCGGTGTGGGGGTGTCCCATCAGGTGTGAAGGTGGGATGTGGGAGAGAACGGGGGGGAGGGAGGGGGGGACACGGAGGCGGTCAACCAACGTGAAATAGAGAGTCAAGGAAGAGGAGAGGAGGGCAGTGGGGACGCAGGCAGATGATGTTGCCATAACAAGACGTGCAAACCGAAGAACAACTTAACGCGACAGCGAGGGAGAGGGAGAGATGGATGAGAGACAATTACGTTGCACACACACAGACAGAGTCGCGCCAAACTGATGTGTGCGTGTGGTGGACGGTGTGAGTTCCGCGCAGGCTCTGCGTAGTACCCACCCCACACACCCTTTTTTCTTCCCCCCTCAAACCTCCTCCCCGCTCACGCATGCTGCACCGGCCGCGTGCCAGAGGACACATCAACACCAACAGACACGAAAAAAGAAACACTGTAAATCCACAGGAGTTGAAAAAAAAAACGCACAACGCCGCTTCTGCAGCCCCGCCTTCTACAGAGGCGGGGAGAAGAGACGCACGCGCGGAAAGGGATGGGAGGGGAGGGCTGCGGCCTACGCCTCAGCCTCATTGAACCCAGCCGGCTCGTGCGTGCCCTCGCTGCTCTCCTGCCTCGGCTCGAGGAGGCCGAGCTTAATGAGTGACTCCTCCTCGAGGGTGTCCTCACGGAGCTCGTAGATCGGCACCGTGACGAAGTAGCCCCACTTCGCGGCCATCCAAACCCCTGTCATGCCGCAGAAGTACGAGGACCCCGTCCACGACTGGTGGTCCTGGATGCCCCGCACCATGAGCCACACGCCAAGCCCGATGCCGCCGAGGCAGGTGCCGAGAAAGAAGACCTGAAACGCGGTACGAGAGACGCTGCACGGCGGGAACATCTGGTACAGGCGGTACTGCGGCATCACGAAGAGCCAAATGCGCAGCAGAATCAAGAGAACCGCCACGCTGAACCCGCCACACGCCCAGTAGTTGTGGAACTCAAAGGCGAAGTCAAAGGCGCCGGCGAGGTAGGCGAGAATGAAGACGTAGTACATCACGAGCCGCACGCGGAACGCCGTCTGCCTCCGGGAAGCCTCGGTCATGGTTGAGAAGGGGGAAGGGAATGGGGAGGGAAAGGAAAGGAAAGGAAAGGGAAAGGAAAGGGGGGTGTTGCCTTAGGGGGTGTTAGGGGGGGAGGGAGAGTTGGTTACAGGAGCACGTGCAGCGGCGGCGGCGGCGAGCAGGAGGGACAGAGGGACGGAGGGGGGCGGAGAGGGGGGGAATAGAAGAGCGAGGAAAAGAGAAGGGAGACGGGGGGGGCAGCAGGTGGGGCCGATGAAACTGCGGGAAGGGCGGAGACGAGGGGAGTTGCGTTGTTTTGTTTGTATGTGTGTGTGCGTGTGTGTGAGGAGGAGCAAGGGGGCAAAGCGGAAGGACTGCAGAAGTGGGGAGACGTCATGGGGGGAGGGGGGGCAGAACGCAAGCAGCACGCGGGTACAAGAGCTCACGCCACGAGTGGCGGTGCCACAGTATTCTTGTATCCGTTGCTGAGTGACTTGTGGGACATTCCTCTGTCCTTTCCCCGGTTGCCTTACTGGCCCTCATCGGTTGGACCGATGCGTCCGACAGTGAGGGCGGGGGAGCGTCTAAGCTCGGCGCACACGTGAGGCGGCACAAAGCTGCCAAGCACTACGCTATGCGTCTCCCCTCATGCGCAAAGCAGTGAGAGAGTGAGATAGACGATGAGAGCCTCCACAAAGGCAGCAGGGGGAGGGGAGGAAGAGGAGGAGGCGCACTCGGGGGGGGGGAGGGAGGGAGGGAGGGAGGAAGGGGTCTGTACCCATTTTCGCTTTGAGGGGTGTGGTGGCGTAGTCAGGCGAGGCGAGGCACGGGCACGGGAACGGGCACGGGCTGGCAACGGGAACGACACCCTTGTCGGGTGTGGGCGAAGACTGCCTCACTGTCTCCACAACCCACCTGCCTTCTCACGCACTTGGTGGGTAGGGTGCAAGGGGGCACACGACGCACTCCATTGCCTCCGCGAAGCCGGCAAGCATCAGCTATCAGAAAACGGCACAGGAGCACGCACGGAAGTGAAGCCAGTTGGCCAGAGCACCTCTTACTGGAGAGAAGGGGGGAGGAAGACTGTAAGGAGAAGGTGTAAGAGGAGAAAGGCAGGTGCTCTGCGACCTCAGTCGTACTTGCGAACAATGTCCTCTTCGGCCACGCTGCGGGCCGCCACAAAGAAGAAGTCGCTCAGTCGGTTGACGTACACCGAGGCCTGGCGGAGGTGGTCTGTGTAGCTGTCACCGTACAGGTCACGCACCTCAATCATGCGCCGCTCCGCACGGCGGCAGTTGGTGCGGCACACGTGCAGTTGCGCCGACGCCACGTTGCCGCCCCCGGGTAGAATAAAAATGCGCAGCGGGACGAGGCGGCTGTCAATCACATCAATCGCCCGCTCCAGCTCTGCCGTCTTCTCAGTGAAGCGGTAGCCCTCCAGGAGCTCCGTCATGTGCCGCGCCGTCTCGTTGTCAGGGCTCTTGGCGGTGGGCGTCGCCACCACCGTGCCGGCGTTGAGCAGCTCCTGCTGAATCGCCTCGAGAAGGTCCAACATCGCCTCGTCGTGCTCGCGCCGCTCCGCCGCAGTACGCAGCATCGCCCGTGCGAGGCCGACGTGACTACTGAGCTCGTCGATCGCGCCGAGGGCCGAGAACACGGCGTCGGTCTTCTTGCGCCGCTCCCCTGTGAAGAGGGCCGAGGTGCCCTTGTCGCCTGTCTTCGTGTACACGACGCTGTGCTTGATCTCCTGCCCCGCCGCCGCCGCGTCCTTGGCACGCGCTGGGGCGTCGGGTGCAGCGGGGGCCTCCGCCGTTCCCGCCTCGGTCGGAGCGACCGCTGCCGCAGCTGAGGTCGCCTTGGTTGACATCGCCCGCTTCGACTGCACATTGACGTGGCCGTAGGGACAGTGACGGCAGCGGTTGCCGCAGCACGTGAGCTTGCGCATCTGCCCCAGTCGCGTGAAGACAGTGAAGCCGGTGCTGGGGTCGATGTAGGTGTCCTCGCCGGCCGCCACTGCCGCGGCGTGCAGAGCCTTCAGCTCCGGAGCCAGTCGCCGCTCAATCGCATTCTCTTCCGGCACAACGGCGTCGATGGTGGCGACGGCAGTCGCGCAGGCCTCCCAGCAAGCGCACCGTGCCCCCTCGGACCGCGCCGGCGCAGCGGCCGCGGCAGAGAAGAGACCAACGCCGGTAATGCGGGGCAGTCCGCGCCGCGCCGTGGCGTACACGAGCGCTGAGAAGCCCATGACAGCCAGCACAGTTATGGTAGCACGGGGGACGTCGCGTGTGGTACCACCAAACATACGATGCGAGAGTGGAAAGAGCAGGTGTGGCCCTCTGTCACACACACAGACGAGTGCGGCCGGGTGGAAGATGGAGGAGAGATGCAAGGGGGCCGCAGGCTCCGGTAACTCCACGAACCAAACGCACGCGCTGGAGATTAAAGGAAGGTGAAGCGAGGAGAGAGCTAGGGAGGGTGGTCAGTGAGCGCGTGGGTGGTCGCGACGAGAGGGGAGGATGGGGGGAGTGGGGGAGAAGCGGGCACACGCTCAGAGAACTCGCCACCTTTGAGCAGCTGACCGACACACACACACACACACACACAGGTGAAGCTTTCAGGCACGTCATCGCCGCAAACGGTGCTTCTGCTTTGGCCCCTGGGGCACCCCGTCAGAGCCACGCGTGCCACGAGGCGTGGTCACGCCGCACAAGCAGCGGGCATGCAGCGAGGCGGTTTCAGGAGGGAGTGAGAGGAAGGTGGTGAGCGAGACGGACGTCTTGCTTACTCGCGCCCCCCCGCCAACCCTGAACACCTGCTGGCGTAGCCTCCTGTCGATATTCACATAGTCTTTTTTTGTTTTGTTTTTGTTTGTGTGCTTGCGTGTGTACCGGAACAGTTCGAGACGACGTTTCTGCTCCATGTTTATATCTTTGTATCCCACCCCCGTGCGGATGGTGGAGGGGGCAACACGAGCCGCGGGTCTCCCGCTGGGTGGGCGTCGTCCAGCGACTCGCACTCTCGCGTCTGCGCACATCGCACCGCTTCCCAACGTCGCGAGCGCTTTCTCTCATCATGAGACCGCCTCGGACCACCCACCCCCCACCCGCTCACCGGACATCCGCCGGATGCGCTAGCGGGTCACGCATGTAAACCACTCGCTCCGTAAAGCAGGACCCGTCCAACCTCCAGCAGGCACCGCTCGGGGTCCAACCCCCGTGCGCGCCTGTCCACGGCACAGCCCGGTCTCAGCACGCGCGGCCCCAAAGCACGGCGGAAAGCGCAGACCTCGGCCCGGCCCGCCTGCCAGCACCAGCAGCCTGCTGCGGCGGGCAGCGGGTAGTAAACGAGCAATGCAACGATAGTACGGAGACCGCAGGACGCAGCCAACGCGTGCGGGAGAACGCACGGGACGCTGAGGGGGACCACACACACACACACCCTGTACGACGTGCGGGCAAAGCAAGACGACAGTGACGGGATAAAGGAGCAGAAGAGCAACGCGCGCAGACGAGTGAGGAGTGAAGACGGGGGCACTCGTGGAGAGTCACGGCCCGCACCAGCGGCTGTGCCGTCACGACCAACGGAAAAGAGGCAAGACGAGAGGGCGTCCGGTACAGACAAGCATAGCTCGGCCGCGGCCCGGCAGCAAGGACACCGGAAACTGAGAGCTGAGCCTGCAGCCGGAGATAAGCCACGAGTAGCAAGAAACACACAAAGCCATCGACGTGCAGACTCCCGGGCGTGCCGTCGGTCGCGGTTGTGAGAGGCAGAAGAACACAGGAAGGTGCGGGTGGGCGGGGTTCGTTGCCGCTTGAGTTGAGACGCCGTTTCCCTGTGCAGGGGGGGGAGGAGGGAGGGGCAGGGGAGGGGTGAGAGGAGAACACACGTGGCCTGCTGATTTCATCGTGTGAGGGTGGCGTACAGGGCTCGGGGGAGGGGAGGCGACCGAGTGGTTGATGGACTTGAACGGTGGAAAAACACAAACGCCCCTTCGAGCGCTTCATGTGCACCCTGATGTGGCTGCCCTGGGCAGAGGTCGACAAGTGAGGCACGCGGCAGTTCTTTGTGGGGCACCCAACTCGTGCTGCTCAGGCTCCTTCGGCTCTGGCACCCGGATGGTCATGCCATATGTCAGTTACCCAACGCTCACAGCTTCCTTGAGAGCTCAGCTTCGGTGCGCGGGGTTCACGAGCACACAGCAACGGCTGCCACGGCGTCGGATACAAAAGAGCGGTGACGCGCCATGGCCAACACCCCTCCGTTGACGACCCTCTACCAAGAGGTGCGCGTGTTGCCGTGGCGCACAGAGGAACACCGGGAAAAAGGGCGTGTGTGTGGGGGGAGGGAGGAGGGGGCTTGGTCTACGACCGTCGCAATACGCCACTTGCCAGGGAGCGCAAGACGCCAAGCCAAACGAGAGACGCGCACAGAGACGCTCGCAGAAACCAGGTCGTGGCACACACACGCAACGCTCCGCCATGGTCCGTTCGTCCCAACACACAGAGAGAGACCACGTCGTGCTGCAGAGGAACAAAGCCGTGCAGCCGCGCGAGGCAACCACATCCACGTGGCACAGTGGCTCCGCCGCACACCGTCTCCAGTGCGTGCGGGCACCCCCGCAGCAGGTTGCAGCCAGCCACGGCGGCGCCGTTTTGGCCACGAAGCGGCGCAAACAAGACGAGAGAGAGAAACCACACTCGTTCAAGACACACGACAACGCCGCACGGCAGCACAGAGCAGTCGGCGAGACACCCCACCCCCGGCGCAGGTCGACGAACAGCGCGACTCGGGCCATGGACACGGCGGAAGGCGACGACACGCACTGACACCGTCCAGCGGGGCGGACTTGCATCTTCTCCCGGGTGAGAGAGGCGGGAGCAGTGAATCCGAGGAAACCAACAGCTGACGCGTGCGGCGGTGGCGGAGGGCCGACCACCCACCCGCGTTGCCGAGACGCCAGCGGTCCCGCCGCCAACGGGGCCGCACCTCTCACCGGGCCGACACCGCGCAGGTCGGCGTGACGGAGCGACTCGCACCGGCCCAACTGCTTGAAGGCGTCTCATCGGCGAGCCGGTGGCGGGGAGTGTCGTTGCAGTCCCGCCGCACGGATCGGTGGTGCACAGCCTGACGCAACGCCGCACACACACGTGTGTGCCCTCTTCGATAGCACAGACACGGCGTGCCGCGGTTCGCGGGCGGCAAGACCTTACGTCCGCGCCACGGCATCGCCGGAGAATCATCCAAGAAGCAGTGGGCCTCGGTTGTGGTCATGCTGATGCGTCGCTCCGTTGAGGAGCTCCTGATGCGCGTGTTGCAGGGTGCACGGGGCAGAGCTCATCGTGGGAGGGAGTGCTGGTGAGCGCCGGTGGTGTGCAGGAGCCGGTGAGTGTCGGCGTGCTGTGCAAGAAACGACCGAGGCGATGTGAGGTGCTGTCCGGTGGGCCTTGCAGGGGTGGCGAGGAGGGCCGCCGTCGCGGGTGTGCGAAGGCACAACACAACAGCGGAGGGAGGGAGGGAGGGAGGGAGGGCAGATGGTGGCGAGCGCACCGGCGATGGCGTGCCGTGCCGCATGGGCAGCGTCTGCAAGACAGCGGGAAGTGCGTCGTTTGTGCGTCGACGGCAGGGACATGGGAGCGGGGACGGCTCTTCAACGACGGCGCCAGAGCGCACGACCGCTGTCACCCGCAACGAAGCGGCAGGGCCGCCACACAACGCGCAGGAAGCCTGCCACGTGTGACTTCGTGGTGTTTGTGTGTCGTTTTGGCTTTCCACGGGGGGGAGGGGGGGAGGCACATGACCGGGAAAGAGGACAAGAAAAAAGTGAACACTGCTGTTCTTATTTTTGATGCGGAAGAACAAAGGGAACGGGAGACACACAAAGAACGACAAGGTGAGACGGAGAGTCCCACGGTCCGCAGCCGCGGTCGGGTGACCTTCTACGCTTGGCGTACGAGAACGAAAACAGTCGTGAGAGCTGCGGCACACGCGGGGCGGGTCAAGTGCGCAAGAGCCTGAGAACGCACACATGTTCGGGCAGAGCGCGGCACGCACCGTGGCGGTGTGCCGGGCGGGGGCGGTGTACCTTGCCAGTGCGCAACAGCACGCCGCATCACGTGAAGACGGGGGCTTGATCACGTGCTAGGAAGCATGGCGCATAACCGCACTCGCAACACTGCTGCACATTCCCAAAGCGAGGAGCATGCGGAGAAGCAGGAGGGGGGGTGGCGCAGGTTGGGGAGAGGGGGTTGGCGCACGACAGGCGAGAAAAGAGGAAACCGAGAAGGAGGCGGACAAGAAAGCAAAGGTAAAGGAACGGAAAACATGAGAGGTGGGAGTGGGGGGGGGGCCCGGGGTGGCTACGGCCTATGCACACGGGCGCATGCGAGGAGCTTGAGGGAGGCTCCCAACAAAACGAGAAATCACGGACCCAAACAAAACAAAAAGAAAGAAAGTCGTGAGGCGCTTCGCATCGTCCTCACCTCGGCTGATGCACGCCAGCTGACAATCCCAGGAGGAACCCGCACGTGGCGCGGGGCGGCAGTGGACAGCTCGCGTCTCACAGGTACGCCGGCAATAAGTCCGGCACACACACAGAGAAGAGGGTCGCGAGACTCCAAAGCTGCCGCCCAGCACCGCAGCACCGCGCAATCTGTGCACGGCGAGGGAGGGAGGAGGGAGGCGGAGTGTTGTCCCTTGGTGTGTCCCACTCGGCGAGGTTCACGTTGGAAGAGCGGCGGTGCATCGAGGCGTTTCACGTGTTCGGTGCGTGCACATCACCCGGCTGCGGCGCCTACAAGATTTGTGAGTCGCTGCGTGCCATCCGCTGCGGCACCCTGGCGTTGGAGTGAGTCCGCAGCTACTGCAAACCCGCAATCGACGCCATTTCCTTGTCGGTCTGCCACGGTGCCGCGTCGTCCTCGAAGCTGCGGGCACTGGAACAGCGACTGCTGCCCTTCTTGCTCAGGGCGTCGTCGTGGAGGGGGCAACTGCCGCATGTATCCGTGTCGCTGCTGCGCGAGTGCAGAGAGCCGCCTCGCGACACGCTCCCCCACCCCGCGATGCAGTTGCCCAAAGCTCGCAGCCGTACCCGAGTGGCGACGCAGTCGGGGTGGACGATGCGGACGCCACTCCAGACGCCTCAGCAAGGCGACAGCACGCAGCGCAGCACACCAGGCTTACAACCACGCGGCAACGGCCATCACAGCGAGGGCAACCGCGACAGGAAGGCTGATCACCAGGGGCCGGTTCGCCACGCCGCTCGGCGCCTTAGTGGTCGTTGTGATGGTCACATCGATCGCGCACATAAAGCGCCAAGTACGCAAGGATCCGCTGTTGTAGCTGTAGGTGGTGCTGCTGGTATCGGACCAGTAAGGAAGTCCCTCCGCATCGCGAACGAAGCTGCCGTAGCGCTGCATCTCCGAGCAGGGGCAGCGCTCGGTCGTGGAGACCACACGCCAGTGGTTGTTCACCGTCGTGGTCATCATCCCGGCATCAGCCAAGTCATCGGTGTCGCGGTTGCCCCTGTAGAAAGGGAGGACGTTCTCCACACCGGAGTACCGTCCCTGGTCCCAGTACCAGATGCACTCGAGCGACGCCTCCGTCGTTGTGCACTTCGAAGACGACATCATCGTGGAGCCGCCCATGAAGTTGAAGGAGTTCCACACACCCGCGCCGTCCAGAGTGGCCGTCACGAGCGTGTACACCGCCTCTGTCGACATGGGCACGAGCGATCCACCTTTCGACGTGCAGTACGAGATCGACGTATCCCACGTCTTTTTGGAGGTGCTCCTCTCGTAGATGAGGCTTACCTCACCGTTTTCGTACGCCGGCGCTGACGCAGTGGCAGCGGTGACGGCCAAGACGAGCAGCAGCCCGCACAGCGGCAGCAGCAGGCGTGAGAGCCGCATGATTGTGGAGGACGTAGTCGAAGAGAAAGACGACAAAAGACGCGTTGCGGAGAAGAGAGACGTAAAAGAAGTTCGCGCTTGAACCACGAAAGTTACACACAGACAACACAGAAGAAAGGAGAGCGCTGTACGCGGCAAACACGTGCACCTTCGCAGTTTGCACACAGGCAACACAAGAATAGAAACAGACAGCGGGGTGGATGTGAAGGGGCGGGAGAGGGAGTGTGTGTGGCCCTGCGTCTGGGGATCAAGCGACTGGAAAGTGAAGAGAAAGAAAAAGGAGAAGTCACGCAAACGACGAAGAAAACTAAGCACAGATACTAATGAGCTGATTGAGAGGTAGAGCACGAGCTTCTCGCCTTCGGGCGTCTTGTCTGTTGGTATCGTGTAGGTGCGGGTGCTGTGCGATGGAGCAGGAGGATTGAGGGGGAAGGGAGGAGGACAGAGAGTGCAGCATGCGTGAGTCAGGCGCAGCGGGTTCCGTCCCACCAGCAGCCGGCGTGGCGGCCATGAGCCCGTCGCAGCTCTCTCTCGGCCAGCACAGCCGCAGTCATCCGTGCCGCCGTTGTGGCCGCAAAGCAGGGCAGGTGTGTTCGTTGTTTCTTGTTGGGGTTTGACGGGGGAGCGGGAGTCCCACCCAACCCCCGCTGCCCCCGCAGCACTCCTGCCCCTGGAGGGAGGAGGGTGAAGGTGGGAGTGGGAGCCGCCGTCGCAACCGGCTGAGCCGGTGGGGGAGCACACACGGAAGAAGAGGGTCGAAAGTAAAGCGCCAACAACGGAAACGGGAAAATGGTCCAGCACACCATGGGCTATCGGCGCCGCTGTCGACTGACGGACGGTGTTGCTGTTCCCCCTGTCGCCTCGCTGCCGGACGAAGGCGGACGGGGCAACACGAGCCGCGGGTCTCCCGCTGGGTGGGCGTCGTCCAGCGACTCGCACTCTCGCGTCTGCGCACATCGCACCGCTTCCCAACGTCGCGAGCGCCTTCTCTCATCATGAGACCGCCTCGGACCACCCACCCCCCACCCGCTCACCGGACATCCGCCGGATGCGCTAGCGGGTCACGCATGTAAACCACTCGCTCCGTAAAGCAGGACCCGTCCAACCTCCAGCAGGCACCGCTCGGGGTCCAACCCCCGTGCGCGCCTGTCCACGGCACAGCCCGGTCTCAGCACGCGCGGCCCCAAAGCACGGCGGAAAGCGCAGACCTCGGCCCGGCCCGCCTGCCAGCACCAGCAGCCTGCTGCGGCGGGCAGCGGGTAGTAAACGAGCAATGCAACGATAGTACGGAGACCGCAGGACGCAGCCAACGCGTGCGGGAGAACGCACGGGACGCTGAGGGGGACCACACACACACACACCCTGTACGACGTGCGGGCAAAGCAAGACGACAGTGACGGGATAAAGGAGCAGAAGAGCAACGCGCGCAGACGAGTGAGGAGTGAAGACGGGGGCACTCGTGGAGAGTCACGGCCCGCACCAGCGGCTGTGCCGTCACGACCAACGGAAAAGAGGCAAGACGAGAGGGCGTCCGGTACAGACAAGCATAGCTCGGCCGCGGCCCGGCAGCAAGGACACCGGAAACTGAGAGCTGAGCCTGCAGCCGGAGATAAGCCACGAGTAGCAAGAAACACACAAAGCCATCGACGTGCAGACTCCCGGGCGTGCCGTCGGTCGCGGTTGTGAGAGGCAGAAGAACACAGGAAGGTGCGGGTGGGCGGGGTTCGTTGTCGCTTGAGTTGAGACGCCGTTTCCCTGTGCAGGGGGGAGACGGGTGAGGAAAGCAATAGGTTTAACGCTGTGACAATGTGAAGGGGGTTGTAGAAGGAGGGGGGGAAGCGACAGAGTGGGTGATGGACGTGAACTGAGGAAAACACAAACGCCCCTTCGAGCGCTTCATGTGCACGGGCTGGTGTGGCTGCCCTGGGACAGAAGCCTCAGGTGAGGCACACGGTGGTCCCTCGTGAGGCATCCCAAGCCGTCCTCAGGCTCCCTGGCCTCTAGCCGTCGGATAGCCATACCGCATTCAAGTTCTCCCACTCACACGATTTCCTTGGCCGTACACCGTCGGTGCGGGGGGTCTCTAAGCACACAGCAACGGCTGCCACGGCGTCGGATAGGAAACAACGGTGACCGGGCATTGGTCAACGCTTCAACCCCTCGACAAGCTCGTACTACGCGAGGTGTAGTTTTACGTGGGTGTATATATAAATAGTTCGACCTTTATTAATCTGATGCGTGCCCTTCTGCGGGGGGGAGGGGGGGAAACGCTGCTTAGGAGAAATTGGCGGCAAACTACAAACACCGCTCTGGCGCTGTCTACACTAGTTCTTCTCCTTTTTTTTTGCTTGTTGTTGCTTTTTGTTTGTGTTGGTTTCGTTTCTGAGAAGGAAGAGGAGGAGGAGGAGGACGAGGACGAGGGGGGTGGCGGGGGCTCTAGTTGTTCTCATAGAAAAAAAAAAGAAGGAGCGCCGTATGCAATCGGCGCGCTCGCAAAGTTGTACTCGCAAGTTCGTGACTTCCGAACCAGCGCTGTTACAAGGGGGAAGGGGGAGGGGAAGAATGCAGAGAACGTGAGTTGAAGAAGCAAGATCGATGAAAACTACTGTTCACGGAGGAGCATTAGTTTCACTGGAAGAAAAGGGGGAAAAAAAAAGCCGCGAACATAATGAAAAGAACAGGGTGCAGCCCAGCCAGCCAGCTGGGGCTGGATGAAAGAGGGCTGGCGAAACGAAACGTGCAAGATTTCTTCTCGCAAGAAGAAAGGTCACACCCGAGAGCAGCAGACTGGCCGAAGCCCCCTGTGCACCGTATACAACGTGGAGACACAGAAGAAGACGGGCCTGCTGGTGGAATAAAAAGCAACCGAGCTTCGTCACGGTGTAAGAGAGGCATACTGCGCGGTGGCCCACGCGGGGGCACCCGTCACTTTAGAAAGCTCACAGTCCTCTCGACATCGCGGGAGAGTGTTGCGTAGAGGTTGGCGTAGGTCGACAAGTACACCACCCTCAACCGCCTAGCCCCGGAGAGCGCGGCGAGGCTTCGTAGTGCAGCGCACCTCCGCAGGTCCACCACCTCCAGTGCAGGGCAGCTGTGGAGGCTGTCCAAATCACTGACAGAGCTCCCCGAGGCGTCGACGGTCTGCAGCCGTGGTGCACCCGCCAGTGGCGCGAGACTTCGCAGGTCGCCGCAGTCTGCTACGACGACAGACATCAAGGACGGGCATTGACTAAGTCCATGCAGGTTCAGCACACCGCTGCGAGCCGCCATCACCCGCTGCAGTCGCGGCGCACCTGCCAGGGCCGCGAGGCTTGTAAGGCGCTCGCAACCGGCGACACAGACAGAGTCCAGGCACGGGCATTGGCCGAGCCCGTCGATGAGCGCCACACCACTGCGCGAGGCGTCCAACCGCTTAAGTGACGGGGCACCGGCCAGCGGTGACAAATTATGCAGCTCGGCGCAGTCCGCAAAAATGACGCACTCCAATGACGCGCAACTGGAGAGGCCATCGATCCGTGCCACGCTACTCTCCGAGGCGTCAATCCACTGCAGCCGCTGCGCACCCGCGAGCGGTGCGAGACTCTGCAGCCTGCCGCACTTGCGCAGGTTGACCACCGCCAGCTCGGAGCAGGTGCCGAGTCCGTCGAGCATGCTCACGCCGCTGGCAGAGGCGTCAACGTACTGCAAAGCTGGGGCCCCAGCCAGCGGTTCAAGACTCTGCAACTCGGCGCAGCCCCTGAGCAGGACGCGCTCGAGTAGGAGGCATCGGCCGAGGCTGTCAATGATGTGCACTCCACTCACAGATGCATCCACGTACTGGAGGGCCGCCGCGCCGGCAAGTGGTCTGAGACTTTGCAACCCCTTGCACCCGTCGAACCACGTAGCCACCAGTCGCTTGCACTTCCCAAGGCCGTCGATTGCCCGTACGGCACTGCCTGTCGCGACAACCGTGTGCAGCTGTGGGGCCCCAGCAAGCGCCTCCAAGCTGAGCAAGTGCATGCAGCCGCTGACGACGAGGCGCTCCAGTGACGGGCATTCGGCAAGACCGTCGATCACCTGCACGCCGCTGCGCGAAGCGTCGATTATCCGCAAAGCCGGTGCGTCCGCCAGCGGTGCGAGACTATGCAATGCGACGCAGTGAGCGAAGCACACCTCTACGAGCGCGTAGCACCTGTTCAGGCCCTCAACCGTACGCACAGCGCTGAGTGGGGCAGCGATGCGCTGCAGCTGCGGTGCTGCCGCGAGCGGTGCGAGATCCAGCAGCTTGCCACACCGAGCACCATCAAACTCGACGAGCGAGGTGCATCGCCCAAAGCCGGCGATGGTTGCAGCGCTGGAGCTTCGCATCGAGAATCGCACCAGGCTCTTGGCAGACGCCACACGCTGCATGTCGAAGTCGGGCCCGCCACCGCACGACACCGACAGCTCCGCCAGCGCTGGCAGCTCGCTGATAAATTCGCATGTCATCTCGCAGCAGCCCTGCATGTGGAGGTGGTGGAGCCTGGTGAGGTCCGCCACCGCCACTCCGCGGAAGATGCGGTGCTCTGGGCAGGCGTAAATCGCCGTAAGCTGGTGGAGGACGGGATGTGGAACTATCGGAGCTGGTCCTCGTGAGCCGCGTAGATCTAGCACACGCATCGCCGCCAGCACATCACGAGGGCCGTCGAGAACGCTCTCAAGCGCGTCTGTGCCGCGCACCGTGAGTGGCAATGCACACTTGCGCAGCCACCATACGCGCAGATACTTCGAAGTGGCTATGTCCCCGTAGCCATTGTGGAACGTCAGCGCGTGCTGCACCTTGCCCCCACTCAGGTCGAGCGACACAGGTGCCGTGTGTTCAGATGGCGTGCGCACCGCCTCGACGAAGAGGCGGGCGCGGGGCGATGCCGCTGCGACAGCCATGTTAGGCTTGTCGCCACCGAAGGCAACGATTGCGGCCAGGACGTCGTGACTCAGGGCAGCGAGAAGCTGGCGGCCGCGGTCTGACCCGTCGCAGTATTCCTTGTCGCTGAGCAGACCCCAGTGGAGCGACTGGAGACAGTTGACGATCGTCGTCATCGTGGCGTCCTCGGCTGCAGGGCACGGCTGCGTCAAGCTGGTGGCTAAGTCTGCTTGTGCTCGGGTAAGGGAAAGAAAGTGTGAGCAATCTGGACAGGCGTGTGAGCTGCGACTTCCGCTGGTGGACGGCTCAAAGCAAGAAAAGAGTAGCGGCAGGACAAGGGAGGCAACGGGTGTGTAGGTGAACAGTTGAGGACCGAAACATACATCATGCATCGTTGGCGCGGCGCACAAAACGCCTGTGCGCCGTCTTTATCCAAAGTCCCGCATAAGGATGGGCCCAACGGCAGCACAGTGCGGGCAGAAGATGCACGGTGGGAGCGATGAAACCGTGAGCGCTGCGTGCGTGTCTATCTTGTTATGCTGTAAGTGGTGCTCACTTCCTGTGCAGCAAAGAAAAAAAAAACGTAAAGGTCGAACCTTGTGAAAAGGAAGAAGGAGGGAGGTGGAGGGGAAATGCGTACAGAGAAGGCACGTAAAACGAGATGAACGCGCGGGGGAAAAAAGGCAGTTCAATGGAGAAAGGAAAAAGTGCATTGGAGTACCGTCGAACTCGCCGAGATCAACGAGGTACCGCTGCAGATTTGTGAGGCACTAGCTCATTGCTGGCGGTTGTAAATGTTCGCCGTGAGCGCGGCCGACCAGGGCTCACCTGTCACTGGTCGAAGGGCTCTCTCCGCGAGTTTGCCACCAGCACGCCAAAGAAGGAGACGAGCCACACGGCGCGGATGCCAGGAACGACGGCGAAGCCCGCAGTTGCACCGTTTTTAAAGTCGCCAAAAATGGCGGTGATGCAGCACGAGTAGATGGCGCACAGAAACAGAATGAAGACTGAAGCGCAAAGGCAGCCGAAAGGACCGCTGCTTGGGTTGCGCGTGAGAACGCGGTGTGGATGCGTGAAGAGAAGCCCGAAGCAGGTGAGTGCCGCGGCCAGACACAGCACGCTCTCCACGATACTCAAGGAACACGAACACTGAGTAAACCCCGCGGTCCAACTCGTGTCTTCGCTGGGCTTGTCGTTGTACGCCTTGGTCCGGAAACTGATGGCAATGTCCGCAAAGACGATGCTGTCAACGGCAGTGGCGGCGATGATTCCCGTAAGGACACACGCTGTGATGAGGAAGGCGGGAATTGGAGTCGGGTGACGCTTCCCATTGCTGTCCTCTTCAATGCGGCATAGACTCATTGGGTTCGTCACGGCAGCGTCGGTGGGCAACCGGTTGGCGGGCTTGGAAAAGGGCTGCCCCACGGCAACGTCCTCCACCGAGTGGCGGAGGCTGAGACATAACTAATGCCTCTACCAGTACCGGAAGGGAGTGAAAAGAAAGGGGTCCGGAGGGTTGACGAGGAAAGCAAGGATGGAATTGTGCAGCACTGAGAAAGAGGCAGCGCTGACCAAGCGAGGGGCCGGCTCGGACAAAGTACCCTGTACGACACTTTGCACGTCGCGTTGTGTGCATGCCGTAGGGGTCAAGGGGGTAGAATAGTCGAGCAAAGTGGACAGAGGAGCAGAAAAGGTGGCGACCGCGATTGATAGAAGAGTGATGCTGCTAGATGTGTGTGTGTAGAGTGGTGCTACACCTCGTCAATAGCCCCCCAAAAGTAGCAACCACAGCAGTCCCACTTCAAAGGCTATCCTTTTTTTCCTTTTTGGTTGTTTGCTTCCCTACTGTGAAACGCTGGTACGCACTTGGTGCTGATTGCGTGCGGCCCCCCTCTGGCCAGCCCGAATGAAGGTCGGCAAGAGAGGTGGGCTGTGAGCCGGTTTCGAAACGAGTAGCAGCACACCTTGTCTACGGGCTACGGGTTGGTGACGCTGGCGCGGTCTCCGAGCAAAGAACGCAACAGACGCATAGCACCGATGGTGTGACCAAGAGCTGGTGAAATCCCTAAATGGCAGCTGCTCTGTGGCCCTCCTAATGTTCTTTTTTTTTTTCCGCAAGCAGATTTTTGACTTCTTCCATGCACCCACATACAAGAGCTGTGAAGCGACGCGCAGCATTGTTTTGTGTGGCTCAGCCTTGAATCACCAAATGCTCGGTAAGCGAAGGAAGAAGCGTGGCGAGACGGCTCAAATGCAAAGCACCCAGAAAAAAAAAACGAGGAGAAGATGACGCCGTTTCACTGTTACTCTATCTCAACGATGGGCTTTCACGCAGAAAAAAAAAAGTGAACGTAATGGCGCCGTTAAGGCGTGACCGGACCTTCTACCTTCTTGGGCAGCAGCCGCCCCGCAGCTCGTAACGCCTCGGTCAGAGCACGCCGTTCAGCTGTCGTCACACCATGACACTCGTGAAAATCAGTCTCCTTAAGAAAGGGGCACGCGACAAGGCCGAAGATGCCTGAGGCGCCGCTGCCCCGCGCTCTGATAGTGCGGAGTTGTGGAGCACCGAAAAGCGGCGATATGTCCACCAGCTCATCACACCATTGAAAATCGACAGAGGTCAGCAACGGGCATCGCCCTAGCTCTCCAATCACCCGCACGCTGCTCAGCTTCGCTACAAGAAGCCGCAGCCTCGGTGCACCAGCGAGAGACGCCAAAGACGTCAGAGAGCCGCAGCTGTCCACAAACAACTCTTCCAGCGCCTCGCACCTCTGCAAATCCCCCAGCTCGTGGACGCCACTACTGGAAGCGCGAATGCAGCGGAGGTGCGGTGCACCAGCAAGCGAAGCTAGCGACACAAGATCGCTGCAGCCCTCGGCATTCACCTCCTCAAGGCTGGGGCACAGGTGAAGACTTCCAAGGTAACGCACACCACTGAAGCGAATGTCCAGCATGCGTAGAGATGCGGCTCCGGCGAGAGGGGAAAGGTCGGTGAGTAAAGGGCAGGCGCTGAGCACGAGCTTCTCAAGCGCGTGGCAACTGCCTACTCCGGCAACAGAAGTCACAGCGCTTTCGTCAGCACACAGCACTCGCAGACTCGGTGCACCTACGAAGGCTGCCAGATCATCGAACTCTGCGCAGCCCCCGACGTCGACATGCGAGAGAGATGGGCAGAGGCGCAGCTGTCCGACTACGCGGATGTCAGCACGGCGCGCAGCGATCCTCTCCAAGGACGGCGCACCGACTAAGCCGGAGATATCCTGTAGCTGGCCGCAACCCGAGAAGTCGACACTCAGAAGTTGGAGACAGCGCGACAATTGAGGCAGCCTGTGGGCACCACACGCCCGCACGTCAACTACCTCGAGGCTGTGCACCTCAAGGAGGGGCGACAAGTCCCTGAGATCAGAGCACGCAGCGAGGTTGACAGTTCGCAGAGCGCGGCAAGACTGCAGGCCGGTAATTTGGCTTGCGGCCCGGCTGCATACTCGGAGATGATGTAACGAGTTCCCGCAGGCCAGCACACTAGCGTCAAGCTCGCTAATCCGACCAGTCAGGTGGAGCTCCTCAAGGTTCGAAAGCTCTGTTGCCCATCGCACCGGCCACCCACCCGCGTTGTTGAGTGTGAGGCTGCGAAGCGCCGGCAGCTGTGCCGCTCCCAGGCCGCAAGAACACGTCAGCGCAGCGCCGCATTGGAGGGTGCGAATTCTAGAAAGTACTGGGGCGGAAATAATCAGGTGCGACACGCCACTGCTCAGACGAAGAGTGCGCAAGCTCTGGAGAGCCCCATAATCGACAGAAAGCTCACCCTCCGCAAAAAGCGCCGTGAAACCCACCGGAAGCCCCATTTTGAGGACCCACCATTTCACGCAGTCCATGTCCTCCGCAAGCACCCGCGTAATTGAAACATTAATCTGCAGCATCAGCGTGTCGCCGTCTGCCGCAATGCTCAGCTCCATCATCCGGCGGCGAAGCTGGAAGCCGTCGAGCTGAGCGTGTAGTAGCGCCTTTGGTGAGGAGATGACGACGGCTAATGGCCGCACCGCACTGACGTACCCGAGGACTATGCCGACGCGGTCCTGCTCCAGCATGCGCTGCCAGTCGAGGCACTTGTGACGCGACGTCCGGTACTCGGTGTGCGCGTACATGGCGCGGTGGGCAGATTGAAGAAAAGCCGTCAGTGGCCATGGAGACTGCTGCGCACCATCCGGATGTGTCGCCATCGCCATGACACCGTCGTGCTTGCTGACGTTCGTGAAGGATATCTGGTGGAGGAAGTATTGCGCGCAGCGCTTGCAACTCCCGCTTGAGAATGACGTCGTGGAATAAAAGAAAAAAAAGAGGGAAGTTAGTATCTGCCCGAGGAGCGCAGCCTGCTCTGCAAGTTGTCGACTAAGATACCAGTACGTGCCGACAAAATAGTCAGAGGTGTTGTGATTCGCGGACGAAGACGTGCGCCTAGCCCAATGAAATGCGCTGCCTTGCCCGCAAAGAAGGTGCTTCTACAAAGCACGTCCACTTTTTTTTTTTTTTCAAAGAGCGGCAAGACATGCAGAATACGAAAGGCATCTATTGTATTATCTTCTTTCTTTTGGCGACAAATGCTTACAAAAGGCGACGCAAACATAAGAGGTTCACGCTGAGAGATCTGTAAAGAGAGTTTTTATTTTTTAGAAACGGTGTGTCGAGAAATGCTGCGCCGTCTTGCTGACGCACAGGCGAGAAGGGCAGCGGGCGAAAACAAAGGCGCTGGGAAGAACGGAAGCAAAAGGAGAAGCTCGGACATCAGTTTGGTAGGTCCATTGCGGGGGGAAGGCTGTCGATTGCACACCGAATTCTTTCTAGCGCGATAGCGGTGGACAATGCGGGGTTGAGGCCGCGCTGCGTGCGTTGCGGAAGGAGCGCTGGGCTCGTTACGTAGACAACACGGTGACTGACGCTGCAAAGTGATGGGTGAGGGGAACAGCCCTCTTCCGGGACGGCAAGGAGAATGCCACGCAGCTTCCTCCGCTTCACGTCGCGCACGCACGAGGCTAGTGAACCGTCGTCGTCGAGAAAAACAGCTTCGGTGCGGAGATGCGGATGAGTAACAACCAGTGGGTGCGCGTCGGTAAGGCAGTGGTTTGTTTGACGCCAGGACCGCAGTCCCGGGTCGTCGTGCCGCAGAAACGTCGAGGAGTCGGCGGCCATGGTTCTGTCCGTGCAGCTAGAGTCGTACAGCATGAGGTTGGGGTAGTACGGGTAGAGCAGCCAAACCTCGTAGCCGTCGAAAAGATGCCGTGCCTTTGCTTCCTCAACGTCATCAACGAAGCAGACGTTTGTGACTTTTTGCGTGCCAATGGCGCCGCGCCGGTTAAAGCGGCGGCGGTTCAGGATTGCGACGTAGTCGCAGTTGAAGACGTTGGCGTTGCGAATGACGGCCCCGATGTTGCGGTCACCGAGCTCGTTGTAGATGACGACGCTGAGCTGCAGCGCATACCCCTGGCGGCGCTCCTCTAGAACGTGCCTGATGTCGTCGTTGCTGCAGGACAGCAGGTCCGTCTCGTGCGGAAGAGAGCCGTGCGCTCGCAGTGGGCTGTTCGACAAGGGCATGTGACCATTCAGCGCGCGTGATGGAGTTGCCCCGTTCCCATTACTGCTGGCGACGCTCTGGACAGCTCCCCTCCATGTAGTGTGGGCCGCAATGGCAAGCGCGGAGAGCATCGACAAGGAGCCGATGGAGCCGTATTGGGGTATGTACGTGCGCAGGTCGCAGGAGCTCGCAACCTCGACCGATAAGCCATTCTCCATCCCCAGCACCAGCTCCACGCCGGTCGAGCCATGCTGACGCCCGCGACAGTGCCGGTTCCAGTGGAGCTCTTGGATAGGGAAAGCATTTGGGTGGTTTGGGGTAAGGGCGATGCGCACTTTTGATTTGTCAAGCTGAGACTCCACGCGGGCGTGCATAAAGAAGAGGCGGTTGCCGGACAGCATGATGTCCATTGACGGGGTTGTCTTGGTCATGTTGCTCAGCACCTTGGGGTGCCGCACGCCGAAGAACATGGAGAGACGGAGGAGGCTCCAGGCGTTGTAGGCGAACTTGATATCCTCGACGACGAAGTCCACCTTCTCCGTTAAGGGCGTCAGAGCGGTGGTCTGTGGCCATTGAATGTGGTAGCCCCAAGCGTCGAAGTCCTTCGGTGCGAGGCGCCGCGCAGTGAGCAGGTATAGGACCATGAGTTTTGTCCGGCGCTGGAGTGAAAAGGCCGGGCTGAAAAAGAGGAGACGCGCGGTGCCAAAAAACGGAGCAGAAATTGGGAAAGACAAGTGGCTACATTCGGGGACAGTCGACGGTTGAGTGGAGGAGAGCCTGACATTCCTGGCGTCCAGAGTACCGCCGCTTCACGCCAAGTTGGCGCTCCGCTGCTTTCTGGTCGGAGATTTGTGCGCTGGTGTGACGGGGCAGGCTGTGGAGAGCGGTGGAGGGGGGGGGAGCGGCGGAGCGGGAGAAGGGGGGGGGGGGTGGTCTTACGATGGGGAGCCCACGGTGTGAGGCTTGGGCGGCATTGCTCAAGCAGTCGCTCACACCCACTAAGCTCTCTTTGTTCACGCATTTTCACCGCCTTTCCCTTCCTTCCCCCCCCCCCCTTCGCCACTCAGTCCTCATTTTTCATCCCGTCCTACTGCCATCTTACCTCAGTGCCACTCCTTTCTTGGAGCTCCGAGCCGTCAAGGTGACTCTGCCGCATTTTTTCGGACACAAGAATCGGTCAAGTAATGAGGATCCCGACTGACACTACGACATTCCATTTGCTCGCAGCAGGATAGCAGTTGAAAGCACTTTGGAAATTAAAATTCACGTAGAACTGGACTAATGCGATGTTGTGCTTGCGGAGAAAAAAAAAAGTGGAAAGCTCGAAAAAAAATAACTTTAGACACGACTTCGAGTGATACACCGGCCGCAATTTGCCTCGTATCGATTTTCAGACGCGGTGCACCATGGAAGTGTACCGCGGGAAGATTCTACGCCGAGTCGGAATTCTATGTGCTCATCGCAAGTCGCCCGCCAGCAACGGCCCAATTTTACACGACTTTTGTCTCCCGCTCTCTTGCTTTCAAATTTGTCTTCATGAACCGCCTCGTGCATATCGTTTTTTACGCTTTTTTTTTTCTGACAGCGCCTTTTGGCTCATACAAACATGGAGGTACGCAACGCTGACACCCGTTCGCGTGGCACGGCATCCATGACGCGTGCCGACTTGGAGGCAAAGGGGGCCGCTGAGGACCACCAGGCTTTGCTCACGGAGGAGTGGAAGAGCTTCGCGGCGAGGCGTGGGCACGCGAAAGGCGAGGAGCGCGTGAAGCGGCCCGGAGAGACGTGGGATGCGTTTTGCGAGCGTAAAGTCACCCAAGATTTGCTTCTGCCACGCCACGAAGCGCTCGCCGAGCAGAAATCGCGTGCTGCTGCGCAGGCAGACGCCGCTGCTGCGCAGCGAAGCGCGCACGTCGTGCAAAAGCTCATGGCTGCTGAGTCTGCACGAAGGAACACGCTGACACAGGCGCGACACTTCCTCTTTGTTGACTTCTGTCATTATCAGCAGTTTTTGTTTAAGGAACAGCGTGTCCTGCTCGAGGGAGAGGAAAGACTGTTGCGCGAGACCCTTGCCTTTGCGGAGGACGAGCAAGTGGGCGTATTAGCCTCGGTATGGCACTCGGCAACACGGCTGATGGAAGCGGCCGAGCGCGAGCGTCTAGAGAATATTGCAGCGGAGGAGCGCCGCAAGCAAACCGAGCACGAGCAACAGCTGCAAAGGGAACGTGAACTGGAGGCGCAACGAATTGCAGAGGAGAAGGCCGCAGCAGAGGCGGAGCGGGAGCAGGCGGAGCTTGAAAAACGCCTCGAACGCAAACGGCGCGATGAGGAACGCCGTGCAAAAGCGCGCGCCGAGCGGGAGCAAAGAAAGGCACAGGAATAGCTCTTTCACGTGTTCTTGCCTGCCCCACATGAAGTGTGTGATTCTCCGGATTTTGAGAATCGCTGCTGGTATTGCGTCAATCTCCGCTCCGCACGAAATGAACGGCCGCGCAAGCAGTACAAGAGTCCGCGATTCCCCCTGTTTCTTTTTTTTTTCACCATCATCCTCGAGGGAAGAGTGAATGCGAAATTCTTTTTAGAGCTCACCGCCCTCCTGGGATTGTGTGCTCGGTCGTATCGTTTTGGTTTGTGGTTTCTCGCAAAAGTAGCCTGTCAGATGGAGTTGTTTGAGCAAACGTCGCCCACCTTGTTGCTTTCACATTTTTTTGTTGTTGTCTGTGTGCGGGTGCGTGCCTCTTCTGCTCGCACAATTTTGTTGGATGCGCCGGCGGGCGTTTTCACTGACACCGCTGATGTCTTTTCTCAACATGCGCGAGCGCAAAAATCAATGTACAGTTCAGCTCCCTCACTCCCTTCTTTCATGGCACTTCGTATCCACGTGGGGTGAATCAAAATCGGATGCGTAAAAAAGAAAATGAAGACTCCAAAGGTGCACCGTTTGGAGCGTGGATGAAAGGGTTCAGCTTTCGTTCTGGAAAAAGAAACCATAGACAGGATTGCTATTGCGGCCAACTTCCATTGGATGGAGAGGGGCCCTGGCATAGCTAGTTTTCGCACATAGCTATTGGACGCTGTGGGTGTCTCCTAGCTAGTGAGTCGTAGCTTTCACGCTAGCTTTTGCTCTCGAAGAACAGAAGCCGCAAAGGGTCCCCCAGGGCGGCTCTCTGTGTGCGCGACATTTCCAGCCGAAGTTGAACTGAGAATCTCAGCGTACAGCATCCCATCCAGGGCATTAGCGGCTGGTGACGCAAAAAAAAAAATGCATGCTCTCTTTCTCTTCAATTTTACCTCAAATGACTCACTTCCTTTCTCGCGCTTTTTTCCTCTATCTTCGGAGAACGCGTACACAACTCTCTTGATCACCGCTCGGACCGCGCTCAATCGACGGTGTGTGTTTGCTCCTCTTTCGTTGCGGAGCGTCGTGCCACACTTTTCCTGAGTGTTTTTTTTTTTGTCATTAAAAACAAGAGTACTACTTGGAGCTTTGCGTGTCGCCCCTCCTGGCTTCTGCCGCTGCGCGGTGGTGTACGAGTGAGTGTGTGCCGCTGTTTTTCACGCAGAGAGGAAAAAGTGGAAAAATGCCTCCCAAGCGGCCTCTAGCTCTTGGGCAGCTGCGTGTCGCGCCGCAGGACAAGGCAGTTTCCATCACGGACACCATGACCCTAGTCGTCAAGGGTGAAGGCGGCGTGGAGATGCGGGTGAAGCAGACGGGTATTGCGCACGTGCCTGGGTCGTCGCCTGGCGCGGACGAACCGCGGTCAGACGCGGTCATGAATAAGATCAAGTTCGAGGACCTTCGCATTGGCGCCGAACTTGGAAGAGGGTCACAAGGGAAGGTGCGTGTAGCGCAGCACAAGATTACTGGCGAAAAGTACGCCATGAAGTACATCACCTTCGACGGCGACTCGGACGACATGCGCTCAGCCCTGGAGGCTGAGCTGCGCCAAGTGGCCGCAGTGAAGCACCACAATGTAGTTTCCTCGTACGAAGCGTTTTTCCGCGACGGGCGACTGTACATTGTGCTCGAGTACATGGACTGCGGCACGATGAATAGTCTTATCGATCGGCACCCGGAAGGGTTTAGCGAGGAAATGCTGGCATACATATCGAGGGAGTTGTTCAAGGGTCTCGAGTTCATGCACAAGCTGAAAATGATCCACCGCGACATCAAGCCGGCAAACGTTCTGGCAAACACAAAAGGCGAAATCAAAATCTCCGACTTCGGCGTGGCGAAGACGTTGTCCGGCAACGACCAGCAAACGCTCTCGGCGCAGGGGTCCATGCCGTACATGAGCCCGGAGAGAATTGGGTCAAAGCCGTACTCTTTCAACAGCGATATTTGGAGTGCCGGGCTGACCATTGCAGAATGCGCCTTCAGAGAATACCCCTTTGCCTCTTTGAAACCCAAACTGTTCGAGCTGTGTCAGGCAGTCGAATCGGGCACAGCGAAGATTAAGTGGGACGAGCGAGAAAGGAAGTTCAGCGACGAGTTTAAGAACTTCATCGAGCTTTGTCTGCGACCTGAAGCGACGCGCCCCAGCGCCGCTGAAATGCTGAATCACTCGTTTATTCAGAAGGCGAATAGCGTGAACCCTGCCGAGGCAGGGAAATGGATGTCGTCGAAGAAGTGAGCGAGATTTGTTGTAAATACAGCTGCAGAGGAGTTGTTCGTGTGTACACGTTGTTTTTTTTTCTTTTTGTGTGTGTGTGTGTGTGTGCAGGTGTTGCCTTTTTTTTTTCCATGTGTCATCTTTCTCCATAAAACAATCTACAAGTAGCGGCCTCCTTCTTTTGGCTTGCTGACCAAACATGCACATGTTGTGCGACAGACGACAGCCAGTTGAGCTACGGCACATTGCGTTTTTCCCCAGTGCTGAATGGTGACAGGCGAGAAAACGCCGGCCAACAGAAAAAAAAAATGAGTGGACGCAGAAAGACCATGCGTGTCTCCTTTTTTCTCCCTTCCTCACTCTCTCGCCCGCTCTCAATGTGCGCGATAGGGTGACTGATGTACGCTGCCCGCGCGAAGCCATGCAGCACGCGCCACTAACCGCTCACTGCACCGAGAGTGCCGAGGATGCCCTGACGCCTTTTTTTGCAACACCAATCCACTCTTTCTCTTAATCGACTACCTTGCCCTTTGCTTTGCGTCTACGGGGTCTCCTGTTGCCAACTGTTTGCTACTGTCCTGCTGCGAACACCGTTGAATGAATAAATGCCAAACTGACACTCACATTGCTACGTGCAACTTATCACGTTTTAGGTACCGACACCGCTCTTCGACGACGCAAGCACAGAATTGGCGCGGCTGCTTCTCTCTGCTGCGCATTTGCTGGCCGCAGATCCGCAATCGTGGCCGCTTCGCATTTCTGCGTGCCATGCCGCCAAAGGCGAAAAAGGCGCCAACTGGCGCCTCCAACGACGTCTACTACGAGGACCAGCAGCTTGGCGACGACATCGCGATTCACGAAGAAAAACTGAAGGCTCTGAAGCGGGTGTACCTGGACCGGATGCAAGCACTGGCCATGCAAAAAGAGCGTCAACTGATACTTAAGGCCAAGCTGGAGGCGCGCGAGGCGGACCTGGAGGAGAAGCGGTGCGAAAAGATCGACGTGCTGACCGACTGCACGCGTGCGTACAAGGTGAGCGAGCGGAAGGCTGTGCAAGGGATCGCGGCTCAGGACGTATCGCTCAACACTCTGCAGGAGACAAAGAAGAAGTTGCAGGATCAGCTCGACTCCGGCGGCGCCGAGTTCGATGCTCAGATCAAGGGCAAAAAGAAAGAGTTTGAGTCGCTTTGCGAGCGGACTGCTGACATGGAGAAGGAGTTTGTCGTGCTGCTAGCCGACGTGGAGCAGTGCGCGCCGTAGGCGACGGTGTGCCACGTCACCACTTCTCGTGATGTACACAAGTGAAGGAACCCAAGAACACTAACAGCGAAAACGAAAACAAATGTGGTGCGCAGTCCTGTATACTGCATTGCAGGTCTCATTGACAAAATGAGCGTCACGGAGCGGTGCACCGGAGTTCCGCCTGCACCTCACCTTTTGACTACTGCGTCTCTCCACTGCAACAGCTTTGGAGAAGCAGATAGTGCACAACCCCTGCACGCCTTTTGTTCACCCCACCCTCCTCACAAATTCGGAATTTCTTTGCGCTCTCCACGTGATTCCACAAATCCACCCAGAACCCCCTTTTTTTCGAGCTCGCCCTTCCCGTCTTTGAATTGGTCTCTCTCTTCCGCGTGGTTGTGTGCCTGTTAGTCAGCGCGTCCGCGATGGAGCGGTTCGACAGCGGTGGCGGTATCCGTCAGTCCAGTATGTGCTCGGGTTCACTGACACTCGAGTGGGTGGCGGCACCTCAAGCGGACGCGGTCGCAGCTGCAAAGGGACACGAGAACTACTTCACAGAGTTTCAGTGTACACACGATGGCGGCAGCTCGCTTGCGGTGGTGGCCGGTGAGTGGGACGCCCTTATGAAGGCGGAGCGCTCTCTTTGTCGTGCGAGCCGTCTGCTGTCCGAGTTTCAGTCTCCGGCAGCACTCATCACCGCTGAAACGGGCACATCTCACGTCAGCGCCGCTCTCTTAGCGCGGCTCGCCACGTTGGAAACGACAGTGGACAAGCTGCTCTGTGTGGCCGTCCCCACTAGCGGCACACACGTTGGCGCTGCCACACGCGAGGCGCTGCCGTGCTCGGCTGCAGCTCGAGCCGCGGTGACGGCGGTGCAGACCGTGGCATCGCTACAGGCCCCGCTGCGGCTGGTCAACGAGCGGGTTGCTCGGCTGGAACGCTACAGTTTGGAGGCGTTGCCCAATGCGGAGAGAAGCAGCGATGCAATACAGCGGTGCCTTCTCGCTGCCCAGCAACTCGATGAACTGGAGGCCCTTCTCGCACGCGTCGAGGGGGATTGGGTCGCTGCTGCCCTGGACGAGGGGGCTGCTAAATGTGGTGCCGTGTGCGAGCAAATCACGGCTCACCACGAGTCTCTCATCGACCCTGAGGTGCTGTAAACGTTTCGAGTCCACGGTCACCGTGGTGAGGCGGCTTCCTCACCCTCCCACGTTTTGCTTTGACACTGTTGAGGATCTCTGCTATGATTCGGCGAAAAAAAAAACAAGAGCCCCCTGCATCCTGGTAAGCAAACTATCGCTCGCGCGCAGGTCGGGAGCCCTTACACTCAACAACGCGCAGGGCTGCGCTTCAAACTCTTCTGAGATGTTTGAACGCCGCGCAACCCGTGAAGACGCAGAGGAGGACAAGCGTCACCGTCGCATTACTTTTGCTGCGTCCCGCCTTCGCCATATCTGCTTCCTCGCCTGCGCTCTTCCCTCCGCACCGTCTCCGTCCCTCAGCAACGGCAATGATACGCTGCTTTCCTCTCCCTCTCCTCCTCTCTCTGCGGCTTCTTCACTGCTGCTGATCACCAGGAAGCTTGCCCGTGTCGTGTGAGCCGGCCCACGCGCTCGCCTCTCGGGGTCGCCCACCCCCCACACTACCCAACCCAACGGCGCAGCTCCCTCGTTGGCAGCTTTTCCTTGCGTTTCTAGAAGGGTAGTTGGTGCCAACGCGCGTGTCGACGTTTGCGCCCCGCCGCCCCCCCCTCCCCCTCCCCTCTCCCTCCCTCCAACCTGCACTTGTTCACATTTCTTCCCCATCTGCCTCGGCTTTCTTTACTCCCCCCTCTCTCTTCTTACTTTGACTAGCAGCCAGCCATGCTAGAGGAGGACCGTCAAGCGATTCGGCGGATGAAGGCCGACTTCGAGGCCCTCGCCGACCTGACGAACAGCGACTTCAAAGGGTACAGCACATTCGAGCGACGCATGAACCACTACAACACCGTCTACACTGCCGCGACACGCAACACGTCCAAGGCGGCCGAGTACCCCGGCTACGACGCAGGCGAGCTTCTGTACATGGAGTACAACGAGATGCTAACCACCTACCTGTGGCGCTACCGCGACCTCTCCGGCGACTCGGAGCAGGAGCTGTTTCAGAGGATCCTCGACGTCTGGGAGCACTACAAGATTCTCATGAAGTGGAACATGCGAACGTTCGGGTACCTGTCGCGCTACTACATTGTCTACCACTCGAAACCGTCGCTGCAGCAGGTGGGGCTGAGCATTTTTCTCGAGCAAGTGTTCAAGAAGAACGCTGACGTGGTGAGCTCCATCACGCAAAAGTTGCTGCTGAAGGAGCGGGCCGGCCGCGTCGTGAGCGGCAACGCGAAGCAGATCGCCACTGCAATCGGGCTCTTCTCCTCTATGAACATCGAGGACACACAGTCGATCTATGTTACGGCGTTCCTCGAGCCCTACCTGAGCAAGACCAAAAAGGACTACGAGCGCTTCCTGCAGGAGTGGGACGCCGTGGCCGACGCCGTGGCCTTTCTGCGGTCGGTGCAGGATGCCCTCACGCATGAGCGAGGTATCTGCCGGCGCTATTTTTCTACGCAGGACGAGGAGCGCATCATGACGTGCGTCGAGGCCGTCCTGGTCGACTCGCCAGTGACCCGCCGCCGGCTCGTGGACTCCTCGTCTGGGGTGCTGGCGATGCTTCGGGCGCGCGACGAGGCACAGTTGCAGACGTGCTACAGCTTCTTCTCAAGGCGCGAGTCCGGTGTGGCGCTGCTGGCGGGTCTGCTCAAGAAGCAAATCGAGGCGGAGGGAGTTGAGCTGTGCGGGCGGTTCAAGGGCGAGGAGGCGTCTGTGGATGTCGTGGCCTACGTGACGGGCATGATGCGCCTGCAGGAGGTATACCCCCAGCTCCTGTCGCGCTGCTTTCAGCTCGACTTCACGCTCTCGAAGGCTGTTCGCGAAGGCCTTGAGGCATGCTACAACCACGGCGTCACCGTCACGAGCAACAGCAGCAGCAACAGCAGCGCCGGCGCTGGCGAAGGCCGCGTTGTGCCATTCTGCGAGTGGCTGTCGCACTATGTGAACCACCTCTTCCAGCAGGAGGCTGGCCCAGCGAGCGCGGAGATGGATCGGATCGTGGCCACGCTGGCGTATGTCACCGAGCGGGACCGCTTCATCGCAACTTCGCGCGAGCACATGGCCGACCGCGTCCTCTTTCCGGTCAAGCGCTTCAACGAGGCCAACGAGCGCGCGCTCATCCAGCGCTTTCGGCAGCGGTGCGGTCCCACCAGCACGGCGTGCCTGGAAAGTATGTTGCATGACTGGGAGTCGTCCAACAGCTTCCGCGCCATGGAGGTGCTAGCCAGCAAGCACGTGGTGACCTCGTTCGACGTTGACCTGCTTGTCGCCAAAAAAGGTATCTGGCCGCCGCGGCTCTTGGACGAGCAGGACATTGCTGTGCCGCACTTCCTGCAACGCACGCTGCAGCACCTCCATGACGACTACCTCGCCGGTAAGTCGGGCCGCGTGCTGACCTGGTCGCACGAGTGCAGCAGCGGCGAGCTGCTCGGGTCCTTCAAGAAGGGCACGCAGCTCTTCTTCGCCTGCGGCATCCAGGCTCTCATCCTTCTCTGCTTCAACGCGGCCCCCGTGTGCACGCCACAGCAGATCGCAGACCACTGCCACGTGTCGTTTGCAGCACTCCAGCGCTACCTGCCCCCGCTGATCCGCAGCCGCGTACTCACCCGCAAGTCTGGCAAATCACTCCTGCAGATGGACGACGAGCTGACGGTCAATGACGACTTCGTGTGCCGAGCCCGGCGGATGCGGCTGCCGCCGTCGCTGGCGCGCGTCAGCATCGGCGAAAGCGAGCACATCGCAAAGCAGGTGGAGGAGGACAGGAAGCCGGCCATCGACGGGGCACTCGTGCGTATCATGAAGGGTCGACGCACCCTGGAGCACGCGGAGCTGGTTCTGGAGTGCCAGCAGCAGCTCAGCGTGCGGTTTGCACCAGATGTGAAGTTGATCAAGCAGCGCATCGAAGAGCTGATTCGCCGCGATTACATCAGTCGCGATCCCCGCAACAAAGGCGTCTACCACTACATTGCCTGAGTATCGCACAACACCGACTCGCGTCCCCGTGCCACTCCACGGCGTCCCCGCATCCCCCTCCTTCATGTGAAACGAGCGCGCTTATCCGGCGCAAGGCCGTGCGAGGACCGGCACTGCTGTTTACGGTACGCAGAAAAAAAATGGTGCCGTCATGTGTGCCCTGCCACGCTCTCTGTTCCTCTCAGTCACCGCGCGTAGCACGGCGCGCGCAGGTACGAAGGAAAGAAAAAAAAAAAAGAAACAACAACAACCAAAAGCAACACACTGGCACGACACGCACCTAAGCCGCGAGAAAGGCGGCGGGGGTGGGTGGGGTGGGGTGAACGGACCTCGAGGCCAGCTTAATGAAAACATTAAAGGAGAACGCGGGAGCATCCAAGGCGGTGCACACACACCACCTCCACCTCTGTGTGAGCCATCAGATGTCAAGCGGATGTGCGCAGCGGTGCCTTATGCAGATCCCGTGGGTGCGCCGCTGACACACTTGAAGAGAGGCGACGGAGGGGGCCGCGATGACGGTTGAGAGCGGTGTGATACCGCATCAGGTGACCCAACTCTCCTCGACTCGTTTCCCCACGTGGGACGCTTCCCAACCGCGGCACACCGCTGCCTCTGTTGGACGTTTCTCGGTCACGTATGCCACTCTGCTTTTCTTTCCCTCTATTGCCCATTTGCTAACACGTCCCGGTTCCCGGACGTGCGGCTCACACGCCACCCGAGTTTCCATTCCCAGCACAGTGCTCCCCGTCCCAGTCACTTTGACCCGCCCCCCCTCCCCCTCTCCGCCCCCCACGGCCTTCAGCCATGAAACTCTACGTTGAGGAGGTGCTCGTGGTGTTCCCGTACGAGTACATCTACCCGGAGCAGCTCGACTACATCACAGAACTGAAGCGCGGGCTCGATCGGGGAGGTCACATGGTGCTCGAGATGCCGTCTGGAACGGGCAAGACGATCTCGCTGCTTTCCATCCTTGTCGCCTACCTGCACCACCACGCCCATGAGAAGCGCAAGGTGGTGTACTGCACACGAACCGTGGAGGAGATGGTGAAGACGATGGGCGAAATGCGGAAACTGCTACGGCACTGGGAGCTGGAGGGGGAGCAGCTGCGACCACTGCGGGGCCTCTGCCTGACGGCGAAGAAGAACCTTTGCATCGAGCCCAGCGTCGCCTCGCTCGTCCACCCCGACGAGGTGGACGGCGGCTGCCGCTCCATCACGGCGCCGTGGCAGCAGGATGGCCGCTGCGGCTACTACGACACCCTGGCGCAGACGCCGCTCGAGCTGCCACCTGGTGTGTACTCGCTGGACGACCTAAAGGACTTTGGCGAGCAGCACCACGTGTGCCCCTATTACCTCGTGCGCAAGGCGCTGCCGGTGGTGGATATTATTGTGCACTCGTACCTGTACATGGTTGACCCCGTCGTCTCGGAGGTGACCAAGGAATTTCTCAACGAGAACACGATCGTTGTCATGGACGAGGGTCACAACGTCGACGACGTCTGCATTGAGGCGATGTCGCTCATCCTCACGAAGAAGGACTCGCTCGACGCGAAGCAGAACATGAAGGACCTGAGCAACGAGCTCGACAACCTGAAGGCGACGAACCGGCAGCAGCTGCAAGACGAGTACGACCGGCTCGTGAACGGACTTGCCATGGCCGAGCTGGCGTGTGCGCCACAGGAGCGGGCCCTTGTGGCCGCGCCCGCCATCCCCGCCCATGTCGCCGATGGCGCCATTCCCGCGTCGCTGCGGCAGGCGAACCACTTCTTGGCTTTCCTGCAGCGCCTCGTCGACTTCACGCACCGCATCGTCTCGCGCATCACCCGCACCTACGTGGCTGACCCGTTGACGTTCCTGACGAAGCTGAAGGAGGAGTGCGCGCTGGAGATTAGCCACTTCCGCTACCTCTCGGAGCGGCTGAAGGTGCTCCTGACGACGCTGCGCATCACCAACGCCGGCAAGTACCGCCCCGTCGTGCTCCTGGCCCAAATGTACACCCTCCTCTCCCTCTACTACACCGACGACCGCTACGAGAAGCCGGGGTTTGTCGTGGTGTGCGAGGCCTTTGACCCGACGCGGCCGCAGATTCCCGACCCCGTCATCCGCACCGTCTGCGTCGACGCCTCGCTTGCGCTGCGCGACACGTTTGGGCGCTACCGCAGCGTCATCCTCACCTCCGGCACCCTCTCGCCGCTGGACATCTACCCCAAAATCCTCGGCTTCGCCCCGATCATCTCCAAGTCGTTCCAGATGACGCTGTCACGCAAGTGCATCGCGCCGGTCATTGTGACGCGCAGCTCCGAGAGCGTCAGCATCACCGCCGAGGAGATCACGAGCAGCTTCAAGGTGCGTACGAACCCCGCCGCGCAGGCTTTGGTCACGTCGGCGTACGAGAGTCTGCTGCTGGAGCTCGCCAGGACGGTGCCGGACGGTATGGTGTGCTTCTTCACAGGGTACCAATACATGGGCGAGGTGCTCTTGGCATGGCACAGCTCCGGCTTCCTGCAGAAGCTGGCGAAGCATAAGCTCATCTTTGTCGAGACGCAGGGTGTCGAGGAGACGTCTGTGGCGCTCGCCAACTACCGCCGCGCGTGTGACATCGGCCGCGGTGCCATATTCATGTCCATTGCGCGTGGCAAGATTGCGGAGGGCATCGACTTTGACCGGCACTACGGGCGCGCCGTGGTCATGTTTGGCGTGCCGTTCCTTCCCCCGAACGATGAGCCGCTACGGCAGCGCATGCACTGGATGGAAGTGTGCCTCGGCATCTCTGAGAGCGAGTTCCGTAACTTTGACGCGATGCGGCAGGCCTCCCAATGCATTGGGCGGGTGCTGCGCAACAAGACGGACTACGGAATGATGCTCATGGTCGACAAACGCTTTGCCCTCAACGACAAGCGCAAGAAGATCCCGCGCTGGATCTTCCAGTGCCTCAAGAACAACACCAACCTCAGCGTCGACGCAGCCGTCGCCGTGGCGCGCGGCTTCTTCAAGGAGATGGCGCAGCCGTGGGAGCACGAGAAGGACCTCGGCACGACGCTGCTGTCGAAAGAGACGCTGCGCAAAATGGGCCGCTTGAGCCCGTCCTCGGCCAAATACACCGCCGCCGCCTCCGCCGCCGGCACCACCACCACCGTCGACTCGGCAACAACGGCGGCGGTGCAGGCGGCGCAGGCGGACGACAACGAGGACGGGCTGGGCGGCATCTCGGCTGTGCGAGAGCCCGGCGCCGGTGGTGCGCGGAAGCGGCAGCGCGGCGGCAATTTTGCGTAGCAGCACCCCGTGCATGTCTCTCACAGAGAGCACAGTTGGGCAGAAGCAGATGGAAGGGGCGGGGAGCAGCCTCTGACGTCTCTCGTCCCGAAGACTGTGACTCTCTTCCCCTCGTCCATCTCTCTCCCCGCCGCTGGATTCCATCACTGCGACGGAGGAACCAGGACAGGGGCTTTCTGCTTCTCCTCGGTGGGGTAGCCGTCCGCAGGTGGCAGAGGGGTGGTGGTGGGGGAGAAGCGTGACGGCGGCGGCGGCTTTTATCAATCACTTACTCACTCAGCTGTTTTGATTTTCTTTTCGTTTGGCCTCGCGGTTGCTACGAGACGGGCTCGACCGAGGTGGCGGCGGCAAGCGTGACAGTGTCACTGGCTGACGAAATGCGGTCGCCGGAGAACAACAACAAAAAAAAAGGTGAGGAACATGAACGGAGGGAAAGGAACGCGTTGGCGCTGCTGATGTCCGGCCAGCACTGCGGCGTGCCAGTGCGTGCCGTGCCTGAGCAGAGAGCCGGCCGCTTCGTTTCCAGTTGTTGTGCACGAGCGTTCGCCCACACCCACCTTGAGCTCCCCGTGCGCTGCCGTGCCGCATCACCACACTCATCACGGCGTCGTCCTCGCTCGTCGGCTGACCTGAACGACGTCTACGGCGACCAAGAAGAAAACTAAAAGAGGCATCATCGTCTAAACGCCTCTTGCGCCTTTTCACTTTCTTTCCCTCTCCGTGAGCCACGCGGCCGCTCGACGATGCGCATCTTGAGGTCTGGCGCGCTCCTGGCCGTGCCCACCGTGTGGCGTGGGATGTGAGGGAGGAAGAGGCAGGATTACATACGGGGCAGCCTACTTTTCACCCCCTCTCCCTTCCCTGCTGGTGCGGTGCACACACACGTACCCTGCGTGCCCTCCGCCTGCATCATGCTTCCCCTCCTCCTCCTCCTTCCCCTCCCACGCTGTCCTCTTGTGTGCCACGCCTTTTGTTTCTGCTCGCGCCTCCGTGCGCCGCTTTGACTCCCCCCCTTCCCCCGCGCGCACTGCTGTGGCCGTGGCTGTGTCTTTTTTTTTTCTGCTCCCCTTTCCCCTCGCTCCCATCTCGCTCGATCCTCCGCTTGCCAGCATTGCACACACGTTGTGCGGCGGTGATGTCGACGTGGGAGGAGGTACTCACCTCGTGGGGTGCGGTGTACACGGCCCTCTTCCTCCCCGCCCTCCTGCTGCTGGCCAACTTCGTCTTTGGCCGCTGCTTCGTGAGTGAGGCGATGTGCAACGCACAGCACGCGCCGCAGGCGGTGCACACCACATCGCGCGTCCTTGGGAGGGCACACGTGGCTCTGATCGCGCTCTCCTTTGTGTGGCAGTACTACGTGGTGATGTTTGTGGGACGCACCGCGGTGGGGGGCAAACCTCACGTGCGTGCGTGCAACCCGGCGTATTTTGTGTGGGATGTGGTGGATGAGCTGCCGTCTCTGCCGCGCACGCCGGTGGCCGAGCTTCTGCGGTGTGACACGGCGGATCTCGTCTATCTTCTCCTGACCACCCTCTTCGCCACCAGCTATGCGGCGTGTGTCTTCAGCGTTCCCCAGGCGGACCCGGACGTCACGCTCGGCGCGGATGGAAAGGTTGTGCAGCGGGACGTGTTCTACTGCCGCCGGTGCGCAGCCCACGTGCGTGGCATGGACCACCACTGCTACTTCATTGGCAACTGCGTCGGCGCTGCCAACAAACGCCTCTTTTGGGTGTGCCTCGCAGCCGGCGTAGCCAACCTCAGCTACCTTCTGCGCACGTACGGGTTGTGGGCGCTCCTGCACGGCGATGTCGCGACTAGCGTTGGCGCCATGCTGGTGGCCGCCTTCGACGCGTTCCTTCTATCTCTCCTGGTGTACCAGGCGCTGCTGCTGCGGCGTGGGTGGACAACGCGCGAGTTTCTGCGCCGCCGCCGGCAGAGCAGGGAGTCACTCTGGCAGTCCGCTGCGCGTTTGTGCTGGGCATGAGAACCAACTCAAAACAACCCCCTCCCCCCCCCCCCGAGTAAGACGAGCATGAACACCAGTGCACAACGCCAACAGCGAGCGGGGGGACATTGGAGGAAACAGCCAGTGTCATCTCGCTCTTCGCTCTCCCCCCTCCTCTCTCCACGCATGCCCCTGTCCACTTCCGATGCTGTGCCCCGCTGCGGCAGTGACACGGTGCCGTCCTGTTCCCGCTTCACTGGGAACACAAATCTCGCATTCTCTTTCTCCCTCTTCGTCAACCCTCACGCCCTGCTTGTTCTTGGAACTTGGACCACCCACTCACACCAACGCATCACCACACGCACGCACTCACTTACGCATCCGTGCACAGAACTGGCACTGCCTTGCTGGCAATACTCTTCGTTTCTTTCTCGCTTCCCTTCGCCCAGCAGTGCCAAGCTGCAGCTCCGTGTCGTCGCACGAGCTGCCTTGTTGCCCCGCTCCGCCACCGCCACCGCCCCCGCCCCCCCCCCCAAATAAGAAAAGAGTCCCGAGCAAAGGCCGAACATGCCGGTGCGCAAGAAGCAGAAGCGCGACGTGGTGCGCGAGGCGGAGTTGCAGAGCGAGGAGGACGAGGAGCGGGCACCCAAGATCATGGTGCGGCTCCTGGACGAGCACGGCGCGCCGAGCGGCACGCAGATTTTGCTGCCTGCCTCGGCGACGCCGAGGCAGCTGGACGAGCTGCTGTCCTCGCTGCTGGAGGACGAGGAGCTCAAGACGATTCCGTACGCCTTCTTCATGGATGGCGAGCAGATCAACAACAGCGTGCAGGACATCCTTTTCCGCAGGCAGAAGAACGAGTACGTGGAGCGGATGCTGAAGGAGGGGCGGCGGGTGCGGCCGCAGGATGTGGAGAAGCTCGATTTTGTCGCGCCGGAGGAGACGGTGGTGGAGATCACGTACAAGCCGCAGGCGGTCTTCCGTGTGCGGCCCGTCACGCGCTGCGCCGGCACGCTGGACGGCCACAGCGAGGCGGTGCTGGTTGTGTCCTTCTCACCGGACAGCCAAGTCCTTGCGACGGGCGGTGGCGACAGGGAGGTGCGCATTTGGGACATGGCCACCCTGACGCCGGTCGTGGAGCTCAAGGCGCACACGAGCTGGGTGCAGGTGCTGTCGTGGTCCCCTGACGGCCGCTATCTCGTCAGCGGCAGCAAGGACGGCACGCTCGCCGTGTGGACGCACGACGGCGAGTACGGTAACTTCAAGTCCAAGAAACACAAGGCGCACACCCACTACGTCTCCCACGTCGCGTGGGAGCCCCTGCACCGCAACCCGCTGTGCGACCGCTTCGTCTCTGCCAGCAAGGATGCGTCGCTGAAGGTGTGGAACGTCGTCACGGGGCTGGAGCGCTCCCTCTCGGGCCACCAGTCGTGCGTCACGTGTGTGAAGTGGGGTGGCGAGGATCGCATCTACTCCTCCTCGCAGGACCGCACGGTCATTGTCTGGGACGCCTCCACCGGCTCCCCCCGCTGCGTGCTGCGCGGGCACGCCCACTGGGTGAACTTCCTGGCGCTCAGCACCGACCTCGTCACCCGCACCGGCGCCTTCGACCACGAGGACCGCACGTTCAGCACCCGCGAGGAGATGGTGGCCCACGCGCAGAAGCGCTACGCCGCCGTCGTCTCTCGCTTCGGCGACAGCGAGCGGCTCGTCAGCTGCTCGGACGACAACACGATGTTCCTGTGGAACCCTCAGCACTCTGCCACACCGGTCGCTCGCATGACGGGCCACCAGGGTGTCGTCTTCCACATCCAGTTCAGCCCGGACGGGACGATGCTCGCCTCGTGCTCGGCCGACAAGAGTGTGAAGCTGTGGAACGCCGAGGACGGCAAGTTCATCACGACGTTCCGAGGGCATGTAGCGGCGGTGTACCACGTGAGCTGGAGTCTGGACTCGCGCATGCTCGTGTCGGGCAGCAAGGACACAACGCTGAAGCTCTGGTCCGTGGCAAAGCGGGAGCTGATCGAGGACATGTCCGGCCACAGCGATGAGATCTACGCCACCGACTGGAGCCCTGATGGGCAGAAGGTGGCCACGGGCTCCAAGGACAAGCGCGTGCGCATCTGGATCCACTAAGCCACTGAACCCGCTTGGGGGGTCCACCTGACGTGGTGCCTGCAATTTGGTTTACGTTGGTGTTCCTGTGTGCGTGTCTTTCAGGTTGCACGGTTGTGTCGTGCCTGAGATTCTCCTTTGCTCTGTGTGTGTGTGTATGCTCTCTTTTCTTTTCGCTTCTTTCTCGTGTAAGACTCCCCCTCTAACGCGCCGCCGTGTCGAGCGTCGTGGTCACGACTGCGGTAACACACCACAACCATGAAGACCACAGCGCCACTTCTCGCGTTGGCATAGGCGCGCGACAGGCTAACACACACACGCACCGAAGGAAAAAAAATGTCAAGCCGCGCGACCTCGCAGCGTTACGGCAGAGCAGACGGAAAGGGCGGTGCGAGAGGTGGAAGGGGGGGGACGACACCTTCCACTTCTGTCTTCTCGTGACCCCCCTCCCTCCCCTCTCCACCACCTCGTGAGGCGGCTCGTTGCTCTGTTGTGCTCTCCGTGTGGGACCAGCCAAAGTGTGCCGTTTCTGCTGCTGCAGCTGTTGCCATGTTGCTGTCGTGCCTCCACCCCCCACCCACCCCCCCCTTGATAACTGCCTCCTCCTCCTCCTCCTCTCTCTCTCACCCCCTCCCCGCTGTGTGTAACGTGTCGTGGCCTGCGTGCCGACGGCTGGCCGTGCGCTGTTCACTACGGAACAACCCCCCCCCCCTCTCACTCCTCCTTCACCGACTCCCCTCCCTCCCTCCCCCTGCACGGCATCCAGTCAGTGCGCTCTCGCTACCCCCTTTCGTAATTTGTCTCCCCCCCCCCACCCCCACCCCCACACATCCACTTCTCTCTCTTTCTTTCTCTTTTCCCCATTCGCTGCAACCATGACCTCAGTCCAGAAAAAGGAGACGGAGCCGACGGCTGAGCCCGTCCGCCGCCAGCCGACGTACCAGGAGGGCAACTACGAGATTAACTTCATCGCAGTGGGAGTGCTGCTGATCCCCATCACCGGGGTCCTCATCGGCGTTCTGCTCGGCGTCTCCCTGCAGTGGAAGACCTTTCTGGCGGCGATCGCCTTCTACATGTTCAGCGGTTGCCTCGGCATCACAGTCGGCTACCACCGCCTCTTCTCCCACCGCGCCTACACCGCCGCACCGTGGTTTCAGTGGCTCTGCGCCTTTGCCGGGGCCAGCGCCTTCGAGGGCTCTGCGAAGTGGTGGTGCCGGAACCACCGCATCCACCACCGCTACGTGGACACCGAAAAGGACCCCTACAACGCGCAGCGCGGCTTCTGCTTCTCGCACATGGGGTGGATGATCATGAAGCAGGACTACTCGCTGCTCGGCAAGGTGGACGTGTCGGATTTCAAGTACAACTACATCCTCCAGTTCCAGCACACGCACTTCTTCAAGCTCGCCATGCTGTTCGGCATCATCCTGCCGACGACGGTGTGCGGCCTCGGCTGGGGCGACTGGCTCGGCGGGTTCTTCTACGCCTCGCTCGCCAAGATCGTGTTTGTGCACCACTGCACCTTCTTCATCAACAGTCTGGCGCACACGAGCCTCTTCGGGGCCGTGCAGAACTACTCGGACCGCCACTCGTCGCACGACTCCGTCGTCTGCGCTCTCTTCACCTTCGGCGAGGGCTACCACAACTTCCACCACGAGTTCGCCCAGGACTACCGCAACGGCATCAAGTGGTACCACTACGACCCCACCAAGTGGGTCATCCGCGCCGTGTCCTTCATCGGCTCGGCAAAGAACCTGGTGCGCACGCCGAACGACGTCATCGCCTCCAACTTTAACAAGATGCTTGTGAAGAAGTCGGAGAAGACGCTGAAGGAGACGCAGGTTCGCCTCGCGGAGCTCGAGATCCCTGTGACGGCGGAGTGGACGTGGGAGAAGGTGCAGGACGAGGTGGCCAAGGGCCGCAAGCTGACGGTCATCAACAACGAGGTGATTGACCTGATGCACACGATCCCGACCGGCTCCGGCTACACGCACAGCTCCAAGGATATCATCTGGTACTCGAACCACCCCGGCGGCCAGCGCATCCTCGACCTCTTCGTCGGCAAGGACGCCACGGCGGCCTTCACGGGCAGCGTGTACGGCCACTCGTGCGGCGCCGAGGCGCACCTCCAGTACCTCCGCGTGGCGAAGCTGAAGACGGCTACCACCGCCTAGAGCCGCCGATGCAGGTACCGGCGACGGCGTTGCCTCTCCTCTTGTCCCCCCTCCCTTACCGTAAGGAAGAACACAAGAAAGGAGCAACAAAAGAGAGGGAAGGAGGAGGGGGAGGGGTACGCACACACACACGCACACGCTGACATGTTTCTCTTCCCCATTTACTTCTTAAGTGGCTGTCTCGGCAGAGCGAACTCACCGGCACGCACGGCATTGTGGCTGCCCTCTGCAGGGGGAAGGCGGTGCCCTGCACACAGCCCCGCTCTCCACCGCCCGCTATTCGTTGTCCCTATCTCTTCCATACAGCTGCGGAGGTTGAGGGAAGCGGGGTGGGGGTAATACGAAGGCGGGCATGCTGCAGAGGTCGGCTTCTTCGCGACGCCAGCTCCAACTCGCGCACGCGCGCACCCCATGACGTGCTGTGCCGGTGAGTGGCTCATCGCTCTGCACGAGAGAAAACAAAAACCTTATATATATATAGTGCTCCAGGTGGATGCAGGCTGTGTGTGTTTGTGTTTGTGTGTTTTACACCGCTGCGAGCGCCGATCTTCTTTTCTTTGTTCTCCGGTTGGCGGAGGGTACGCCGTGGATGTGTGTATGTGTGTGTATGTGTGCGCTTTGCTCGGCGGAGGCCATCGCCAGCCCCTCCTCCCCCTCTCTCCTCCTCTATTTTCGTGTCTTGAGGGGGGCGGCGGTCGCAGCGGCTTTCGCTACGGTGCTGCAAGGCACATTCGTGCTTGCATGCCCGTCAGCAACTGGGCTGGGGTGTATGTGTGGGTGTGTGTGTGTGCCGTTCCCTGCTCTTCCTTCACCCTCTCCTCACGTAACACAGTGAGGAACGCGCAACGCCCTCATTTCCCCTGATGCCTCCTCGGCCGGCGCGTTCCCCTCCCCCCGCATCGTCTCCATTCCATGTGCGTACACCACCCGCGAGCAAACAAGAAAGGCTGTTCATGGTGGCGCGGGTAACGGTGGTGCACGTTCACGAAAAAAAAAGAAAAAAAAGAGCGTACACCCACACTTACTAATGTTTGTGACGACGGTAGTCGAGCACCACACACAACACCTGACGACCGGAAGGGCACCACTGTTTAACCGATAGCAACCGAGTGCCGCGCAGGTGCTCACAGAGAGGGGAAGAAAGCGGGCAGCTTTGGCGGAGGAGGGGAGGTTGGAGGTATCGCCTCTGCGGTGCGTCTCTCTCCGTCTCCCTTCCCCCCCTCCTCGGCTTCCGTGCGCCGCGCGTGTGCCCGCTCACGTTCTTGAGTTTGTGTCCCTCCGGCTGTCCTGCGGCTGTGCGCGCACGCGCGTGTCTGTGTATGTGTGTGTGCGTGTGCGCGTCGGTGTTGCGTCATGTTTTACTTGTCTTCTTTTTTTTTCTCACTTTCTGTTTTTTTGTTTTCGCCTCCCGCATGGTTCCTGGCTTTTTTTGTTGTTGTTTGTTTGCTTTCCGTTCCCCTCTCGACCCGGCTGTCGCCCTCCCCTCCTCTCGCACCCCCCTCCCCCCCACCGCAAACAAAAGAGAAGAAAAAAAACAAAGAGGATATGCGCCTCTATGAGGGAAGAAGAGGGCGTGAGAGCGGGGCGAAGCCGACGAGAATACGGAGAAGGCACACACACACACACACACACACACACACAAAGACACAAAGAGACTCCTCACACTTCGGGACCTACAGGGGACCGTCGTCGCAGAGCATTAATTCAACAGGGAAAAAAAAAGCAACAAAAAAAAGAAAGAGTGATGAACAGACGTAACAAGGTGTTGCCGGTGAGGCAGTCTGCACGACGGCGAAACGGTGGGGAGAGAAACACGAAGGGCGGAGAACACATGGCGCACAAGGTGGGAGGGGTGGGGGGGTGGTGGGTGCAACACAGGCAACACCCGTCCGCAGCGACATGGAGTAAAAGGAGTTTCACACGGGAAAGAAACGAAAAAAAAAAGACGACGGACGACGGTAAAGCTGAAGCGAGGATCACGACCTCGGCGCATCTTTGTACTTCGCCCCCGCTCGGTTTATTGTTGTCTCCACTCAATCCCTCCCCCCTCAACTTGCCTGTACATACGCACCCTAGAGAGGTGAAGGGCGGCGGCGGCGGCGGGGCGGGGAGGGGGGGAGGAGCTGGAAGAGGGGGAGAAGTGAGTGTACAGTGTACAGTGGCCAGCAGTACGCATGATTAATTTTCTGGTCCGTTCGTGCTGCCATCCTCTCGGCTCCCCTAACCGCTGGGCGTAGAGGGCTGCGTGCGAGCGTGTGTGTGTGTGTGTTTGGTTGAGGCTTGTGCCTGTGCGCTCTTGTGCGTCGGCAAAGGCTGCGACACGACTCGCTGTTCCGTGCCGCACCACATCCCACTGCATCCCATCCACCTACCCTTACGTCTCGACGCTCTTTCACCCGCTGCGCTCGCCGAGGACGGAGGCGAGGCACGTCAGCGGTTGGGTGGCCAGGAGAGAGAAAAGGACACTTGTGCAGAGCCGCCCGAGCGACTTGCACAATGTACAGACACCGCCGCCGCTGTTGTCCATACTTGACACCCTCCCCCTTCTTGTTTTCCCATCGCCTCTTCTCCTCCGTAATGTTTGACTGTTTCGTCAATGTCCCCCTCCCCCCAACCCCCACCCCATCCCAGAGCTCCAAGATCCGCCACCATCGCCATCTCGTTCCCCTTCTCTTTGTTTTCTCTTTGCGGCCACTGCTGCTCCTCTTCTGCGCGCTACCATGTCCGCGTCGGTGTCCAGTGTTGACGCACTCAGTTGAGAGGTTGTGCACCCCTTCGTCTCGCTTCTTTAGGCCTTCCCGGGGTGCACGCACCCTCTCCAACTTCTGCCGCTCCTCTTCGTCCCCCCCTCCTCGTCGCCGCTTTTCAAGTTCTCGTCCCCCCCCCCCCCCCGCACACGACTGCTCATGCGCTTCACCATGGTCCGTGCATACGGCGTGGTGTGCGTGGTGGTGTCAAGGACACTCGTTGAATGAGGTTCGCGGCCACGCGCTGCACAGACACTCCGTCCATCTCTTTTTGTTCTCACGGCTACATGCCGCGTGTGGCGGTGGGACACGCGCTCTCCTCTTCGTTTACAACGTTTTTTTTCTCTTTTTCCTTTTTTGTGTGCCGCCTTCGTCACTTGCTTTCCCCTGCCGTCTTCCTCCACGCACTCATGCTTCATTGATTCTGCAGCAGCGTTGCCCCTCCCCCCTCCCTCAGTGTATAGGCACACCCGCAAACAACACAAAAGAAAACCGTACCTCTTGGCGAAAAGGTCTGCCGAAGGGTTGAGGCGTTGACCAATGCCCGGTCACCGTTGTTTCCTATCCGACGCCGTGGCAGCCGTTGCTGTGTGCTTAGAGACCCCCCGCACCGACGGTGTACGGCCAAGGAAATCGTGTGAGTGGGAGAACTTGAATGCGGTATGGCTATCCGACGGCTAGAGGCCAGGGAGCCTGAGGACGGCTTGGGATGCCTCACGAGGGACCACCGTGTGCCTCACCTGAGGCTTCTGTCCCAGGGCAGCCACACCAGCCCGTGCACATGAAGCGCTCGAAGGGGCGTTTGTGTTTTCCTCAGTTCACGTCCATCACCCACTCTGTCGCTTCCCCCCCTCCTTCTACAACCCCCTTCACATTGTCACAGCGTTAAACCTATTGCTTTCCTCACCCGTCTCCCCCCTGCACAGGGAAACGGCGTCTCAACTCAAGCGACAACGAACCCCGCCCACCCGCACCTTCCTGTGTTCTTCTGCCTCTCACAACCGCGACCGACGGCACGCCCGGGAGTCTGCACGTCGATGGCTTTGTGTGTTTCTTGCTACTCGTGGCTTATCTCCGGCTGCAGGCTCAGCTCTCAGTTTCCGGTGTCCTTGCTGCCGGGCCGCGGCCGAGCTATGCTTGTCTGTACCGGACGCCCTCTCGTCTTGCCTCTTTTCCGTTGGTCGTGACGGCACAGCCGCTGGTGCGGGCCGTGACTCTCCACGAGTGCCCCCGTCTTCACTCCTCACTCGTCTGCGCGCGTTGCTCTTCTGCTCCTTTATCCCGTCACTGTCGTCTTGCTTTGCCCGCACGTCGTACAGGGTGTGTGTGTGTGTGGTCCCCCTCAGCGTCCCGTGCGTTCTCCCGCACGCGTTGGCTGCGTCCTGCGGTCTCCGTACTATCGTTGCATTGCTCGTTTACTACCCGCTGCCCGCCGCAGCAGGCTGCTGGTGCTGGCAGGCGGGCCGGGCCGAGGTCTGCGCTTTCCGCCGTGCTTTGGGGCCGCGCGTGCTGAGACCGGGCTGTGCCGTGGACAGGCGCGCACGGGGGTTGGACCCCGAGCGGTGCCTGCTGGAGGTTGGACGGGTCCTGCTTTACGGAGCGAGTGGTTTACATGCGTGACCCGCTAGCGCATCCGGCGGATGTCCGGTGAGCGGGTGGGGGGTGGGTGGTCCGAGGCGGTCTCATGATGAGAGAAGGCGCTCGCGACGTTGGGAAGCGGTGCGATGTGCGCAGACGCGAGAGTGCGAGTCGCTGGACGACGCCCACCCAGCGGGAGACCCGCGGCTCGTGTTGCCCCGTCCGCCTTCGTCCGGCAGCGAGGCGACAGGGGGAACAGCAACACCGTCCGTCAGTCGACAGCGGCGCCGATAGCCCATGGTGTGCTGGACCATTTTCCCGTTTCCGTTGTTGGCGCTTTACTTTCGACCCTCTTCTTCCGTGTGTGCTCCCCCACCGGCTCAGCCGGTTGCGACGGCGGCTCCCACTCCCACCTTCACCCTCCTCCCTCCAGGGGCAGGAGTGCTGCGGGGGCAGCGGGGGTTGGGTGGGACTCCCGCTCCCCCGTCAAACCCCAACAAGAAACAACGAACACACCTGCCCTGCTTTGCGGCCACAACGGCGGCACGGATGACTGCGGCTGTGCTGGCCGAGAGAGAGCTGCGACGGGCTCATGGCCGCCACGCCGGCTGCTGGTGGGACGGAACCCGCTGCGCCTGACTCACGCATGCTGCACTCTCTGTCCTCCTCCCTTCCCCCTCAATCCTCCTGCTCCATCGCACAGCACCCGCACCTACACGATACCAACAGACAAGACGCCCGAAGGCGAGAAGCTCGTGCTCTACCTCTCAATCAGCTCATTAGTATCTGTGCTTAGTTTTCTTCGTCGTTTGCGTGACTTCTCCTTTTTCTTTCTCTTCACTTTCCAGTCGCTTGATCCCCAGACGCAGGGCCACACACACTCCCTCTCCCGCCCCTTCACATCCACCCCGCTGTCTGTTTCTATTCTTGTGTTGCCTGTGTGCAAACTGCGAAGGTGCACGTGTTTGCCGCGTACAGCGCTCTCCTTTCTTCTGTGTTGTCTGTGTGTAACTTTCGTGGTTCAAGCGCGAACTTCTTTTACGTCTCTCTTCTCCGCAACGCGTCTTTTGTCGTCTTTCTCTTCGACTACGTCCTCCACAATCATGCGGCTCTCACGCCTGCTGCTGCCGCTGTGCGGGCTGCTGCTCGTCTTGGCCGTCACCGCTGCCACTGCGTCAGCGCCGGCGTACGAAAACGGTGAGGTAAGCCTCATCTACGAGAGGAGCACCTCCAAAAAGACGTGGGATACGTCGATCTCGTACTGCACGTCGAAAGGTGGATCGCTCGTGCCCATGTCGACAGAGGCGGTGTACACGCTCGTGACGGCCACTCTGGACGGCGCGGGTGTGTGGAACTCCTTCAACTTCATGGGCGGCTCCACGATGATGTCGTCTTCGAAGTGCACAACGACGGAGGCGTCGCTCGAGTGCATCTGGTACTGGGACCAGGGACGGTACTCCGGTGTGGAGAACGTCCTCCCTTTCTACAGGGGCAACCGCGACACCGATGACTTGGCTGATGCCGGGATGATGACCACGACGGTGAACAACCACTGGCGTGTGGTCTCCACGACCGAGCGCTGCCCCTGCTCGAAGATGCAGCGCTACGGCAGCTTCGTTCGCGATTCGGAGGGACTTCCTTACTGGTCCGATACCAGCAGCACCATCTACAGCTACGGTGTGCAATACGGGCGCATTTGGAACTTTATGTGCGCGATCGATGTGACCATCACAACGACCACTAAGGCGCCGAGCGGCGTGGCGAACCGGCCCCTGGTGATCAGCCTTCCTGTCGCGGTTGCCCTCGCTGTGATGGCCGTTGCCGCGTGGTTGTAAGCCTGGTGTGCTGCGCTGCGTGCTGTCGCCTTGCTGAGGCGTCTGGAGTGGCGTCCGCATCGTCCACCCCGACTGCGTCGCCACTCGGGTACGGCTGCGAGCTTTGGGCAACTGCATCGCGGGGTGGGGGAGCGTGTCGCGAGGCGGCTCTCTGCACTCGCGCAGCAGCGACACGGATACATGCGGCAGTTGCCCCCTCCACGACGACGCCCTGAGCAAGAAGGGCAGCAGTCGCTGTTCCAGTGCCCGCAGCTTCGAGGACGACGCGGCACCGTGGCAGACCGACAAGGAAATGGCGTCGATTGCGGGTTTGCAGTAGCTGCGGACTCACTCCAACGCCAGGGTGCCGCAGCGGATGGCACGCAGCGACTCACAAATCTTGTAGGCGCCGCAGCCGGGTGATGTGCACGCACCGAACACGTGAAACGCCTCGATGCACCGCCGCTCTTCCAACGTGAACCTCGCCGAGTGGGACACACCAAGGGACAACACTCCGCCTCCCTCCTCCCTCCCTCGCCGTGCACAGATTGCGCGGTGCTGCGGTGCTGGGCGGCAGCTTTGGAGTCTCGCGACCCTCTTCTCTGTGTGTGTGCCGGACTTATTGCCGGCGTACCTGTGAGACGCGAGCTGTCCACTGCCGCCCCGCGCCACGTGCGGGTTCCTCCTGGGATTGTCAGCTGGCGTGCATCAGCCGAGGTGAGGACGATGCGAAGCGCCTCACGACTTTCTTTCTTTTTGTTTTGTTTGGGTCCGTGATTTCTCGTTTTGTTGGGAGCCTCCCTCAAGCTCCTCGCATGCGCCCGTGTGCATAGGCCGTAGCCACCCCGGGCCCCCCCCCCACTCCCACCTCTCATGTTTTCCGTTCCTTTACCTTTGCTTTCTTGTCCGCCTCCTTCTCGGTTTCCTCTTTTCTCGCCTGTCGTGCGCCAACCCCCTCTCCCCAACCTGCGCCACCCCCCCTCCTGCTTCTCCGCATGCTCCTCGCTTTGGGAATGTGCAGCAGTGTTGCGAGTGCGGTTATGCGCCATGCTTCCTAGCACGTGATCAAGCCCCCGTCTTCACGTGATGCGGCGTGCTGTTGCGCACTGGCAAGGTACACCGCCCCCGCCCGGCACACCGCCACGGTGCGTGCCGCGCTCTGCCCGAACATGTGTGCGTTCTCAGGCTCTTGCGCACTTGACCCGCCCCGCGTGTGCCGCAGCTCTCACGACTGTTTTCGTTCTCGTACGCCAAGCGTAGAAGGTCACCCGACCGCGGCTGCGGACCGTGGGACTCTCCGTCTCACCTTGTCGTTCTTTGTGTGTCTCCCGTTCCCTTTGTTCTTCCGCATCAAAAATAAGAACAGCAGTGTTCACTTTTTTCTTGTCCTCTTTCCCGGTCATGTGCCTCCCCCCCCCGGTGGAAAGCCAAAGCGACACACAAACGCCACGAAGTCACACGTGGCAGGCTTCCTGCGCGTTGTGTGGCGGCCCTGCCGCTTCGTTGCGGGTGACAGCGGTCGTGCGCTCTGGCGCCGTCGTTGAAGAGCCGTCCCCGCTCCCATGTCCCTGCCGTCGACGCACAAACGACGCACTTCCCGCTGTCTTGCAGACGCTGCCCATGCGGCACGGCACGCCATCGCCGGTGCGCTCTCCACCATCTGCCCTCCTTCCCTCCCTCCCTCCCTCCGCTGTTGTGTTGTGCCTTCGCACACCCGCGACGGCGGCCCTCCTCGCCACCCCTGCAAGGCCCACCGGACAGCACCTCACATCGCCTCGGTCGTTTCTTGCACAGCACGCCGACACTCACCGGCTCCTGCACACCACCGGCGCTCACCAGCACTCCCTCCCACGATGAGCTCTGCCCCGTGCACCCTGCAACACGCGCATCAGGAGCTCCTCAACGGAGCGACGCATCAGCATGACCACAACCGAGGCCCACTGCTTCTTGGATGATTCTCCGGCGATGCCGTGGCGCGGACGTAAGGTCTTGCCGCCCGCGAACCGCGGCACGCCGTGTCTGTGCTATCGAAGAGGGCACACACGTGTGTGTGCGGCGTTGCGTCAGGCTGTGCACCACCGATCCGTGCGGCGGGACTGCAACGACACTCCCCGCCACCGGCTCGCCGATGAGACGCCTTCAAGCAGTTGGGCCGGTGCGAGTCGCTCCGTCACGCCGACCTGCGCGGTGTCGGCCCGGTGAGAGGTGCGGCCCCGTTGGCGGCGGGACCGCTGGCGTCTCGGCAACGCGGGTGGGTGGTCGGCCCTCCGCCACCGCCGCACGCGTCAGCTGTTGCTTTCCTCGGATTCACTGCTCCCGCCTCTCTCACCCGGGAGAAGATGCAAGTCCGCCCCGCTGGACGGTGTCAGTGCGTGTCGTCGCCTTCCGCCGTGTCCATGGCCCGAGTCGCGCTGTTCGTCGACCTGCGCCGGGGGTGGGGTGTCTCGCCGACTGCTCTGTGCTGCCGTGCGGCGTTGTCGTGTGTCTTGAACGAGTGTGGTTTCTCTCTCTCGTCTTGTTTGCGCCGCTTCGTGGCCAAAACGGCGCCGCCGTGGCTGGCTGCAACCTGCTGCGGGGGTGCCCGCACGCACTGGAGACGGTGTGCGGCGGAGCCACTGTGCCACGTGGATGTGGTTGCCTCGCGCGGCTGCACGGCTTTGTTCCTCTGCAGCACGACGTGGTCTCTCTCTGTGTGTTGGGACGAACGGACCATGGCGGAGCGTTGCGTGTGTGTGCCACGACCTGGTTTCTGCGAGCGTCTCTGTGCGCGTCTCTCGTTTGGCTTGGCGTCTTGCGCTCCCTGGCAAGTGGCGTATTGCGACGGTCGTAGACCAAGCCCCCTCCTCCCTCCCCCCACACACACGCCCTTTTTCCCGGTGTTCCTCTGTGCGCCACGGCAACACGCGCACCTCTTGGTAGAGGGTCGTCAACGGAGGGGTGTTGGCCATGGCGCGTCACCGCTCTTTTGTATCCGACGCCGTGGCAGCCGTTGCTGTGTGCTCGTGAACCCCGCGCACCGAAGCTGAGCTCTCAAGGAAGCTGTGAGCGTTGGGTAACTGACATATGGCATGACCATCCGGGTGCCAGAGCCGAAGGAGCCTGAGCAGCACGAGTTGGGTGCCCCACAAAGAACTGCCGCGTGCCTCACTTGTCGACCTCTGCCCAGGGCAGCCACATCAGGGTGCACATGAAGCGCTCGAAGGGGCGTTTGTGTTTTTCCACCGTTCAAGTCCATCAACCACTCGGTCGCCTCCCCTCCCCCGAGCCCTGTACGCCACCCTCACACGATGAAATCAGCAGGCCACGTGTGTTCTCCTCTCACCCCTCCCCTGCCCCTCCCTCCTCCCCCCCCTGCACAGGGAAACGGCGTCTCAACTCAAGCGACAACGAACCCCGCCCACCCGCACCTTCCTGTGTTCTTCTGCCTCTCACAACCGCGACCGACGGCACGCCCGGGAGTCTGCACGTCGATGGCTTTGTGTGTTTCTTGCTACTCGTGGCTTATCTCCGGCTGCAGGCTCAGCTCTCAGTTTCCGGTGTCCTTGCTGCCGGGCCGCGGCCGAGCTATGCTTGTCTGTACCGGACGCCCTCTCGTCTTGCCTCTTTTCCGTTGGTCGTGACGGCACAGCCGCTGGTGCGGGCCGTGACTCTCCACGAGTGCCCCCGTCTTCACTCCTCACTCGTCTGCGCGCGTTGCTCTTCTGCTCCTTTATCCCGTCACTGTCGTCTTGCTTTGCCCGCACGTCGTACAGGGTGTGTGTGTGTGTGGTCCCCCTCAGCGTCCCGTGCGTTCTCCCGCACGCGTTGGCTGCGTCCTGCGGTCTCCGTACTATCGTTGCATTGCTCGTTTACTACCCGCTGCCCGCCGCAGCAGGCTGCTGGTGCTGGCAGGCGGGCCGGGCCGAGGTCTGCGCTTTCCGCCGTGCTTTGGGGCCGCGCGTGCTGAGACCGGGCTGTGCCGTGGACAGGCGCGCACGGGGGTTGGACCCCGAGCGGTGCCTGCTGGAGGTTGGACGGGTCCTGCTTTACGGAGCGAGTGGTTTACATGCGTGACCCGCTAGCGCATCCGGCGGATGTCCGGTGAGCGGGTGGGGGGTGGGTGGTCCGAGGCGGTCTCATGATGAGAGAAGGCGCTCGCGACGTTGGGAAGCGGTGCGATGTGCGCAGACGCGAGAGTGCGAGTCGCTGGACGACGCCCACCCAGCGGGAGACCCGCGGCTCGTGTTGCCCCGTCCGCCTTCGTCCGGCAGCGAGGCGACAGGGGGAACAGCAACACCGTCCGTCAGTCGACAGCGGCGCCGATAGCCCATGGTGTGCTGGACCATTTTCCCGTTTCCGTTGTTGGCGCTTTACTTTCGACCCTCTTCTTCCGTGTGTGCTCCCCCACCGGCTCAGCCGGTTGCGACGGCGGCTCCCACTCCCACCTTCACCCTCCTCCCTCCAGGGGCAGGAGTGCTGCGGGGGCAGCGGGGGTTGGGTGGGACTCCCGCTCCCCCGTCAAACCCCAACAAGAAACAACGAACACACCTGCCCTGCTTTGCGGCCACAACGGCGGCACGGATGACTGCGGCTGTGCTGGCCGAGAGAGAGCTGCGACGGGCTCATGGCCGCCACGCCGGCTGCTGGTGGGACGGAACCCGCTGCGCCTGACTCACGCATGCTGCACTCTCTGTCCTCCTCCCTTCCCCCTCAATCCTCCTGCTCCATCGCACAGCACCCGCACCTACACGATACCAACAGACAAGACGCCCGAAGGCGAGAAGCTCGTGCTCTACCTCTCAATCAGCTCATTAGTATCTGTGCTTAGTTTTCTTCGTCGTTTGCGTGACTTCTCCTTTTTCTTTCTCTTCACTTTCCAGTCGCTTGATCCCCAGACGCAGGGCCACACACACTCCCTCTCCCGCCCCTTCACATCCACCCCGCTGTCTGTTTCTATTCTTGTGTTGCCTGTGTGCAAACTGCGAAGGTGCACGTGTTTGCCGCGTACAGCGCTCTCCTTTCTTCTGTGTTGTCTGTGTGTAACTTTCGTGGTTCAAGCGCGAACTTCTTTTACGTCTCTCTTCTCCGCAACGCGTCTTTTGTCGTCTTTCTCTTCGACTACGTCCTCCACAATCATGCGGCTCTCACGCCTGCTGCTGCCGCTGTGCGGGCTGCTGCTCGTCTTGGCCGTCACCGCTGCCACTGCGTCAGCGCCGGCGTACGAAAACGGTGAGGTAAGCCTCATCTACGAGAGGAGCACCTCCAAAAAGACGTGGGATACGTCGATCTCGTACTGCACGTCGAAAGGTGGATCGCTCGTGCCCATGTCGACAGAGGCGGTGTACACGCTCGTGACGGCCACTCTGGACGGCGCGGGTGTGTGGAACTCCTTCAACTTCATGGGCGGCTCCACGATGATGTCGTCTTCGAAGTGCACAACGACGGAGGCGTCGCTCGAGTGCATCTGGTACTGGGACCAGGGACGGTACTCCGGTGTGGAGAACGTCCTCCCTTTCTACAGGGGCAACCGCGACACCGATGACTTGGCTGATGCCGGGATGATGACCACGACGGTGAACAACCACTGGCGTGTGGTCTCCACGACCGAGCGCTGCCCCTGCTCGGAGATGCAGCGCTACGGCAGCTTCGTTCGCGATGCGGAGGGACTTCCTTACTGGTCCGATACCAGCAGCACCACCTACAGCTACAACAGCGGATCCTTGCGTACTTGGCGCTTTATGTGCGCGATCGATGTGACCATCACAACGACCACTAAGGCGCCGAGCGGCGTGGCGAACCGGCCCCTGGTGATCAGCCTTCCTGTCGCGGTTGCCCTCGCTGTGATGGCCGTTGCCGCGTGGTTGTAAGCCTGGTGTGCTGCGCTGCGTGCTGTCGCCTTGCTGAGGCGTCTGGAGTGGCGTCCGCATCGTCCACCCCGACTGCGTCGCCACTCGGGTACGGCTGCGAGCTTTGGGCAACTGCATCGCGGGGTGGGGGAGCGTGTCGCGAGGCGGCTCTCTGCACTCGCGCAGCAGCGACACGGATACATGCGGCAGTTGCCCCCTCCACGACGACGCCCTGAGCAAGAAGGGCAGCAGTCGCTGTTCCAGTGCCCGCAGCTTCGAGGACGACGCGGCACCGTGGCAGACCGACAAGGAAATGGCGTCGATTGCGGGTTTGCAGTAGCTGCGGACTCACTCCAACGCCAGGGTGCCGCAGCGGATGGCACGCAGCGACTCACAAATCTTGTAGGCGCCGCAGCCGGGTGATGTGCACGCACCGAACACGTGAAACGCCTCGATGCACCGCCGCTCTTCCAACGTGAACCTCGCCGAGTGGGACACACCAAGGGACAACACTCCGCCTCCCTCCTCCCTCCCTCGCCGTGCACAGATTGCGCGGTGCTGCGGTGCTGGGCGGCAGCTTTGGAGTCTCGCGACCCTCTTCTCTGTGTGTGTGCCGGACTTATTGCCGGCGTACCTGTGAGACGCGAGCTGTCCACTGCCGCCCCGCGCCACGTGCGGGTTCCTCCTGGGATTGTCAGCTGGCGTGCATCAGCCGAGGTGAGGACGATGCGAAGCGCCTCACGACTTTCTTTCTTTTTGTTTTGTTTGGGTCCGTGATTTCTCGTTTTGTTGGGAGCCTCCCTCAAGCTCCTCGCATGCGCCCGTGTGCATAGGCCCGTAGCCACCCCGGGCCCCCCCCCCCACTCCCACCTCTCATGTTTTCCGTTCCTTTACCTTTGCTTTCTTGTCCGCCTCCTTCTCGGTTTCCTCTTTTCTCGCCTGTCGTGCGCCAACCCCCTCTCCCCAACCTGCGCCACCCCCCCTCCTGCTTCTCCGCATGCTCCTCGCTTTGGGAATGTGCAGCAGTGTTGCGAGTGCGGTTATGCGCCATGCTTCCTAGCACGTGATCAAGCCCCCGTCTTCACGTGATGCGGCGTGCTGTTGCGCACTGGCAAGGTACACCGCCCCCGCCCGGCACACCGCCACGGTGCGTGCCGCGCTCTGCCCGAACATGTGTGCGTTCTCAGGCTCTTGCGCACTTGACCCGCCCCGCGTGTGCCGCAGCTCTCACGACTGTTTTCGTTCTCGTACGCCAAGCGTAGAAGGTCACCCGACCGCGGCTGCGGACCGTGGGACTCTCCGTCTCACCTTGTCGTTCTTTGTGTGTCTCCCGTTCCCTTTGTTCTTCCGCATCAAAAATAAGAACAGCAGTGTTCACTTTTTTCTTGTCCTCTTTCCCGGTCATGTGCCTCCCCCCCCGGTGGAAAGCCAAAGCGACACACAAACGCCACGAAGTCACACGTGGCAGGCTTCCTGCGCGTTGTGTGGCGGCCCTGCCGCTTCGTTGCGGGTGACAGCGGTCGTGCGCTCTGGCGCCGTCGTTGAAGAGCCGTCCCCGCTCCCATGTCCCTGCCGTCGACGCACAAACGACGCACTTCCCGCTGTCTTGCAGACGCTGTCCATGCGGCACGGCACGCCATCGCCGGTGCGCTCTCCACCATCTGCCCTCCTTCCCTCCCTCCCTCCCTCCGCTGTTGTGTTGTGCCTTCGCACACCCGCGACGGCGGCCCTCCTCGCCACCCCTGCAAGGCCCACCGGACAGCACCTCACATCGCCTCGGTCGTTTCTTGCACAGCACGCCGACACTCACCGGCTCCTGCACACCACCGGCGCTCACCAGCACTCCCTCCCACGATGAGCTCTGCCCCGTGCACCCTGCAACACGCGCATCAGGAGCTCCTCAACGGAGCGACGCATCAGCATG